>JAEQBH010004305.1:0-71969 GCA_016808115.1 Tetrastigma voinierianum | reverse complement strand
CTTAAAGAAGAATACACTCATGGCGAGATCTAACGTAGCATCAAACAATAAAACAACCGGAAAGCATTAATGGCCAGACAGCCTTTGTAATAAAAACATTCAGTTGTCATTGATAAATGTATTTCCAGAAATAACTCACCATTCACTTGATATAATGCATTTATCTGAAGCTGTTAACGAAAATCGAAGGAAAATCTCTTGGTGTTACCACATATAAGAGTGCAAAAAAGAATCAATGTTAGATATTTTCCTAAACTAAGCAGAAGCTAATTACAACATTAAGAAATATTGATTGATATGGACTTCAACCTCAAAATTCGAGTGTCGGAAAGTCGAGAAATAGAAAACACAGGGAAGGAGCTAGATGGATGAGAGTTGGCTTCCACGGCATTTTTGGATCCCATTTGGAATGCTACTCTCACCCTTCCTTAAGGCTTTCGTTTCGCTCTCAAACAATTCTACTTACAATTTTATAAGATAACCACATTTCCATCTACACTTATCTGAGTTTCAATTCTCTCAAGCGGAGAAACAAAGTGTGGATAACCTTACCTTTGTAATTGTTTTCTTCTTGGTTTTTGCAGCCTCACAGATTCAGTTGCTACCTTAGGGATCTCGGCCGATTTTAAAACCCGAGCCACAACAGTCGAAACCATGTCGCTAATAGGATGTCGATCTCGGTCACGATAGTATACTTCTCGACTCATACTATGTGGTCATGGACACGAAGCTCGACCCTCGAATTCATGATAAGCGTGACTCCCACGCTTCGAATATACCTTGACCTGTGCTTGATACGGCACCCGGTGTAAGCAATAGTAATCCCTGCAGGAGATATTTGTTGTGGATAGGCTGCGAGAAGACATAGATATCATCAAGTGCCATTATCGATAAGTGAGCGGCTTTCTTTACCGGTGGCGTGACGGTTTCACCCAGGCTTCGGGGTCTTTTCAGCCAGCCTCCCAATGGTATTTTCCATTTTCTCAGAGTTGAAATACATCTCAACCGACTGACAGTTCTTTGGGGAAATAATTTTGGTGTTGAGGTCAGCAAACTGGGTGATAAGCTTCTGTTTGAGCCTCCCTATCTCATTCCACAGATGAAGATCTAAAACAGTAATACTTGCACTCGGGTAGAATCTATGATTCAGGTAAGAATGTCTATGCTAGAAAGATATAAGCTTAAGAATGAGGTAGTAGATGTTTATGTGCAGTATTAATTTCAAATAAGAAACCCAAGATAGAGCATTAGAGCAAACTGCAAATTTAAATAAATGGATCTAAGCTAATTTGTGATACATGGACCATTCGGGCCTTAAAAAGGAAGTCTGAGAAGGATTAGAAGTAAAAGCGACCGTCTGGTGATCTTTGTGCTGTTCCAACTCAATTTTCCATGGAATAGTGCTCAAATTGAAACTTTAAAGATAACATTAGCCAGGAATTTAGAACCAGAAAATAAGATTAAAAACCCAAATCTAAGTCCCTTACAACCAATCGGGGAAGCAGATGCATTTAGATTAGCTTCAAAATTAGTTCGGGACAATGAGAAATTAGAAACTATTACTAGTCTCAAAGGGGAGAATGAAACATACATCTACAAACAAAAATCAACTCACCTCAATTTTATCCATGGAGCGAAGAATATCTTGTTCATCATATAGCATATCTTATTGAACATTTTTCTCACTTTCACATTACTCGAGTGAAAGCAACTTGTAGATAGCCTTTGTTGCATGTGTCATAAAAACTCGCCCTTTAGATGTGGTCTAATGAACAAATTAAAATATTTTAGCTAAATTTATAGGCAAAGTAATAGCATAAATTTTAATTAAATAAATGGCCAACCTTCTCCAAGAAATCTGGAAGGGATGCAGCATGATCCAAGAGAAAGATGCACATGAAATGCAACACATTACAATACAGTAAAGTGGAGAGCACATCTAAAAGAACAGGGGCAATTTTACATGAGAAAGTAGAGTAGATAACCAAAAAGGAAAACTGAAGATGAAAGTTCTAAAAAGTTTCAAGATTGACAGATTATTAACAAAGACCAAGCATAAAGATGCGAATGAAATGATCATTAGAGCATATGGTGCTACATACCTGACTAAGAGCCTTTAACAGAGATGATATGAATTAACATAAACCCGTTCAACGAGAAGAAAACAATGTGAGGAAAGGCTGTGAAACCTGGAAATTCAGATTTTTACGAGAAAGGGTAAAATAGTATTTAGGTCGAGAAAATCAGAATTTTCTAGATATCGGATGTGAAAGCGGAATTCTCAGTTAAATGATCTGTGAAATCTATTACCGCGTCGAATTCGTTGGATGCCGAGGCGATTTCGAGATTTCACGTTTTTCGAGGCATAAAATGTCGGATGACACATGGCATGGTTTAGGGGATGCCACATGGCACCTCAAGAGAGTGACACATGTGAGATCCATGTGGTGCACTTTTAAATGTACTGCACTTAAATGAAAGATGATGCGATAAAGGGAAATAAAGAAATAAGGAAACAAGGAGGAAAAACATGGACCACATAAGTGGTATGAGGAAAGGGAGAAGTTTCCTCCCTTGACCAGTAGGTCCATTACAAATCAAGAGGGAAGAAAGAAAAGCAAAAGAGAAAAAGGAAAAGAAGGAGGAACAAACAAAAACAGTTCATGGGAAAGAAAAGGAGAAAGGAGAAAAGAGAAATTGAGGATTTCCCGGCTTTTTGATGGTCGAAGTTTGACAGTCCGAAGACTAAAGTTGGTACACGCAGCGCGATCTATGTGTGGACACCAAAAACTTGGAGTTTCGACAAACTCCATAAGGTAGAGAATTTTCCTACTCGGTTTATTTTAACTAAGGCATATAATGGTATGGAAATTTGTATGGGGTTATGAGAGGCCGTATTATTTAGTTCAAGCAGGGACTATTGGTAGAAAGATTTCTATGACGGTTTCACACAGTCCAAGGCCCATTGTGTGAGTTGGGGTTTTGAACTAGAAACTAAAAGTTTCCAAATTTTGTGTTGTGTTTCATGATGTGTGGATGTTTGGAACCAAAGCTGGTTCATATTTAATGAGAAGGGACGTGGTACCACTTCCCTGTTGAAGGAGTCCAGATTGTGACCTTGTTGTGTGTTATTGCTTACATGAATAATATCTTTGTGTGAAAGTATCATGTTAGTATATGCTATTTGATGTATTAACATGGATTGCATTGATGTAAATTATAATTATCCATGAGTATGTAAATGTTTCATGTAGCACTCATATATACATGTAACATGAAGGAAAATGCATTGCATCATGCCTTCTGTATACGGTCACATCGCGTCGATCGGGTGTGGGTGCATGGTAATTGTGAAACCCCGAAAAGTCTAGATTTCCTATGGAATGATAAAACGGTAATTTCGGTTGAATATCCGGAATTTTTCTAGATCTCGGATGACGAAACGGACTTCACCGTTAGAATCGTCTCGCGAAATCTAGCAACCACGTCAAATTTAGTCGAATTCGGGAGCGGTCGAATTTTACGTTTTCGAAGACTAGCAGGTGAGTCTGGGACACTTGGCACATTTGGAGTGGCTCGAGGGTGTCACGTGTCATGTCGAGATTATTCAAACATGAGCTCAGAGTGTGGGCCATGGGTGAACACAGCAGCATGATGCCATTGGAGGAAGGCTCCAAAGTAGAGGGATAAATGGATAAGAAATCCAAGTCGATAATGATAGCTTGACATGTGGCATGAGAGGACAAGTCCTCTTGACTGAAGCTCTCAACCCAGTTTGGGAGAAGGAAAAAGGGAGGGAAAAAGAAAAGAGAAGGTTTTTAGAAAGAGAGTGTCTACCTTCTCTCTAGATTTCCCGGCGTTCGGACTGTCGGTTCTCGTCAGAGAAAGAGGAGAAGTTGGTCTACGTTGCAAGAGCTACTCGTGGACACTGGTTGTGTGGAGTTTCGACAACCGGGAGGTGAGTTCCTCTACTTGTTTTATTCTTTGGCTAAGGGTCATTTAATGGATGAGGATTTGCTAAGGCACGGATGGCGGTGTTTCGGTTCCAAAGATTTGGACCAAGTGAAAAATCCCTAAAATTGGTTTTGGACGAGTCCACCCAGGACTATTTGTGTAGCTTGTGTGATGTTGCATTATTGCCATGAGTGAAATAACATGTTAGTTCATGATTTTGGCCCAGGCAGTTCAAGATGATGAATTGCCGGATTGTATATTAGCTCATGTGAGCTAATTTTATGTGTGTTATGAATAAATAACATGTGGTTAGTAAGTGAATTTGTTAATATACACGATTGATATATTAGCATATGTTGTGAGTTTTACTTGAATGTTAGGTGCCATTACATGAGCACTTGGTGAGAATGGCAAGTAGGAGAATTTCACTCACCCAGGCATTGCTCACCTGTTGAGGAAAAACTATTTCGGTACGAAGACACGGGGATGGGACGCATCAGGAGCCTTAGAGCGAAGAAATAGCCTAGTATGTGCTTATCTTGTATTTTTGTAAGGTGCGGCAGTTTGGATAAATTGTAATCAAAACAATTTACAATTAAATTCTTTTAGGTATAAAACCTGTGTTTGATGAGTGGATAATGGGCCCTAAGTAGCCATTTTGCTCTCGTCTGGTCATATGATGTGAGGCGCGCGATTTGTGGGTTGACGGTGGTGACGGGACCGGTTTGGGGCGTCACGGCAGTATCGGAGCATGGGTATCGGGAATACCTAGGGCTCGATGGAAAAGCAAGGTTAGATCATTACATCCTTGCGCATTTAGTGATTAATTGTGATGTGTGTTTGGTGTGTGAAATTATGCTTGGTAAATAACATATAGGAAAATGTATAGCCAGAGACACTAGATTAGAAAATAAAACCCCAAGGTTCGGAATTATGGCCCGAGCGGTCCAAAAATGAAAAATAATAATATGTAATTTTCTGGCAATCGTTCAGTTTTGAACATGAGCGAGTGTGTTTTGTGGAATTACGGAAGATTATTCCGAGTTTTTGCACAAGAAAAGGGCTAAAATTAAACTCTTAAAATTTTAAGGTTGTAAAATTTGCAATTGTTTAAGAGCTACCTTAGAGGTGGCGGGAAGACTCACGGGAGGAGGATTTTAAAGAAAAAAAAAAAAGTAGCAGGGTGTGACAGTTGGGTCATGACCGGCAAAGGCGCACAGTGCGCAAGGCGAGAGCAGCTATGCCGCTGGCGGTGTACGAGCGGTGCCATTGCACACCGCGACTTGGTGGCAGCGCCTGGCTTTAGGCGAGGTTGGGACTAAATAGTCCTTAAACGTGACGCGAATTTGAGTCATGACATGGGGTGCAGACGGAGTTTGGTCGCGACTTAGCTTTGAGGTTGCAACCTGGTTTAGTCTTGAGGAGGTTGCGACAAGGGATTTGAGCTGCAGGGCGACCCTGGGTCGCGACCTAGATTTGAGGTCACGACGGGGTTGGAAGCCTTAGGGAGCAACCTTGGGTCGCAACCTGAATTTTGCATCGCGACCTGGCTGGGATTGGTAAGACCTGGCTGGGTTGCGACTAGGAAAAAAGGATCATTGTAGGTTAGGACTGATTTGAGGTCGCGACTTGGTTTGGTTGGGCTTGAGGTCGCAACCAGAAGTTGGCGTCAGCGACTGGTTGGGCGATGTTGCTTTTGGCGTCATGAAGGGACAGCCATTGAGGTCGCGACCGGATTTAGTCGCGACCTAACTGTTGAGATTAGGTCATGACCCATTTGGGAGTCGCTGACTTTGGTTGTTCAGATTAGGCGGAAAGCGAAATTCGCGAGGACAGCCATTGGTCGCGACACGGCTGTTAAAGTGAGGTCATGACCCCATTTTAGATCGCGACCTAAGTTTGTTGATTAGGCGGAAGCAAGTCGCGACCGTTTTGAGGTCGCGACACGGATTCTGGCTGCTTGAGGTCGCATCCACGATTTGGAAGTCGTGACACGGCTGTTCTTGGCGGTGGTGTCCGCGACTGGGCTGGGTCCACGATAGGGCAAGCGCAGCGGGGGCAACTGCGCGCCAATGGCATTGCCGCGACGGAGCTGTGCGTGGTGTCGCGGCGCGACTTGGAGTTCTAGGTATGCGCCCAGCGTGCACCTGACCCGGTTTGTGACGATTACCCAGCATTTCAGGTCCTTTGTTTGGATCACTTTGTTCATGGACCTTTGTTCACAGGGATTCCAAAAAAAAAAAAAAAAAAAACAATGAAGATAATGTTCGAGAATCTTGAGATAATTTACATTTTAATTAAAGTCAAAACACAATAAATAAGCATTTCTGACAACCACTTATCTGAAAAAAAACACTTGACAGTATACATAATTTGAAATCAACTATTTAAAAAAAACATGATGAAATCAAAGCCGCTTAAGGTTTACAAGAATGTACAAGTTCCCGATAAGCAATGAGAACATGTCAAAATAAAATTTGACATTAATGAGTACAAAGGTTAGCGACTCATAAACGCAAAACCGAGAATCAAAACCCTTTAGAGTAATAATAAACTGTTTTTACCTGAACTGTGATTTGCTGATATTGGTTTGTGAAATACCCATGAAACTAAGTGTTGAATCATGGATCACAAATACAGAGCGGAGATAGCATTAGCTTTCATGAGGCTTGACTTGAGCTAGAAAGGATTGGGTTGAGTTTTGGGAGGTTCGGGTTGAGGCCGGCTCGAGGCGATAAACAATCGTGTATAAAGATATTTTTAGAAAAAGGAAAGCGGGGCTAGCATTGGAACTGCGAGAGATTGGGGGCATACTTTGGAATGGGAGCCAAAGTTGACCAGGCCCAGGGGACACACTTGAAAGCGGGGACCAGGTCTTAAGCACATTTGGACTACATGAAACATATAGTACGGGCTGTGGTGATAGTATATCATTAATTCAAAACATTGCCCATTATAGTCATAACACATATTATACAAACCCGAAGTGAGTAGTAGCGAGAGATTCGATTTACGAGGAGCCTGAAACCTCCATATAGGAGGTTTACCGACCACTAAGGTCGAGCGCATCATAGGCATTGCTATGAGTTTGCTTCCTTTAATGAGAACCTCATGGCAGTTCACAATAAAATGTTTTACTGGAATTGAAGACATTGAAAGAATCACTGCGGTAAAATTGGGATACAAAGGTACATGAAGGCATTGTTTACGGACCTCAGGTCGCCGTCTTGCTCCCGAGCAAGTAGGGTCCCACTGTACACATGTGCGTTAAAGGTGTCTCGATTTATCGAATTTAAATAATGAAGTCTTTGCATTTCTTGCCCATACCAACAAACTCCAGGTTTTGAAGTCTGAGAAAGGGCCATTGAGTTTTTATCCTGCCACACATAAGCTGTTTAATTAGACCCTAGCAATCTTCTTATTGAAAAAATATAAATACACTGTGCAAGCCTTGGAAGTACAGGATCCTCGACCACAAAAGAAATAACCAACAATGAAAAATAGAAGATAGATAGAAGTCAACTGTTCAGTTCAAAGTTTGGGGTTTGTTCGACACCTCTGCAGTGCCTTGGGATGAAATTGCGATCGTGCGATCGAGAAAATGCTTACGATTGAGGAGAGGGATTTGATGTGGGTGTGGTATCCTATGAAGAAAACATTAGAGTTTAGAATCAAATTCTTCCACAACTACGAGGAGCACACGTAAAGTAATCTAGGCACTTGACCATACATATAGAACAGATGTGGGGACTACCTCCTGTGTGCTATGTTGATCTGCCATCTTTCTTTAGAAATCCGACCCTTTTAACTGCCCGACATTATCTCGTTCCCTTGCGGACATTTACGTGGGCCTCTTCGTATTCAATCATCCATCATCATCAATTGGCGCTCATTCTCCTTGTCAACACACAAATTATTTCGAATAATTGCTCGATTATCTTTATTAATAGAGACTAAGAAGAATCTTTCCAAATACTATACAAACAATCCACATGCTCTTAAAGGGCCTACTAGTATATAACTAGGTAAGACATGCCTTTAAATTCAAATTTCCTGTCCTTTCCCTCACTTCTTTAACCACCAAACAAATTTAAAGTGAATTCTCAACGAAATTTGTCTCTACTAACAATGCTTGCTTTGAAAAGCGGAAGCACATCCCACATTTATACTTTCATTTAGAGTTACTTTCGGATACTACAAATATTTTTACGGTGAGAGGAAGAAAGGTACTTTTTGCAAAAATACTATGCGAGCAGTCTGCATGTACTGATGTGTGATTGAAAATATCAAGTTTCCTCCTTTCCCAAGACTTCATGGCGACCGAAACATAAACATAAGAAAATTTCCCGAGAAATTTGTAATATATATATATATATATATACACACATATATTGCTGATGAGAAAAGATAAGTCCCTCAATGCTAAACAAACAGTCCACATTCAGCTGATGCGAGAATATAAGCACATAAAATACACAAACCAAGCCTTACATCTTGACTATCGATTTCTCTCCATTTGTCCCTCTTCCTCAGCAATCAAACACAATTTAAAGCAAAATTTCACACTAGTAAACTTCAAATATGCATTTTTCTGTTGTGGTAACAAATTAAATTACTTCTATTGCTATAGCATACATGCCACTTGGCTTAGTCGGTCGGTCATCAATATTCGGTTTCTCTCCTTTTTCAGCCGCCGGCAGCAAAGCACGTCAAATTATAAATTGAGAGACAAAAGAAAAAAAAGATTTTTCGTCTAAATAAAATCAATCATTCTAGATGATAAAAACAAAAATACATGGAGAAGTGAGGGACCATCGACTAGTTTTGCCTCCGTGACTGGCATTCACCCGGTATAATCATGGAAAATGGTTTCGATAGTGGTGGCCCTTGCATTGAGTGCTTTGTCAATGCGTTGCATAGTTAGTAGAGATTTGGAATTGACACATAAGCATGCTAATGCTATCTTGCTACCAACCACTACGTTCGACTCACCTTCATCCACGGGAGGTGAGGCGCTTGTCCATAGCGATCATTTAATAGCGATGAGTCGTGATGGCGGTAATGAGGATGAGGATGAGGAGATCTTTGATGATATAGTGAGAAACCATGTCGCTAATAGGATCTGATCTCCAGTTTAATGAAATATGCTTCTCGACTCATACTTCCTTTGTCGGCCAGTTCATGGACACAGCTAGACCCTCCCAGTTCTTCTTCGGCAATGACTCCACACTCTCGAATATGCGCCGACTGTGCTTGATACACAGAGGCACCATTGTGGCTTGTAGTAATCCTGCGGGAATATTTTACGTGGATAGGCTATGAACATGGGATCATCAGGTGCCATTATCGTAGTGGGCGCTTTCTTTACCGGGAAGACGGTGACTGATTCCATAGGCTTCAAGGGTCTTTTCAGCCCACGACCTCCCCAATGGTTTTGCCATTTTCTCGAGGATTGAAATACGGGGAGAATTTGGGATCTCGTAGGCACAAAGATGACAATATTCTTCGCGAGGAATAGTCTCGGTGTAAAGTACTCGAACACAGCCAATATCGGCCGTAACATGACTCAGGGACGTACTTATTTGTTTAACACGGAAATCGTATACCATTTACTTCACAATGTACGATGGAAATCAACACATGAAGATGAGATTTGAGTATAATTCTGGGGAACATGAAATGAGATAATAAAATTAAGTAACACATCTAAAGTCAATTGTTGTAAATGTCAAACGATGCACCTTGATTAGGATTATAGGCAAGCAAATATTTTGGCATATGAGAAATACACACACCATATTGCTTCTTTTTTTCGAGGCTTAGTTTATATTTTATTAGATTGGTGTTATATAACATGTTGAAACTATAGTCGAGGAATAACATAATGCTGTAGTGGAGCACCAAAAAGATCAATATTAGAAGTATAGTCAATTAAATCTTAATAGACTAATTCTTGCTATATTAGTATTATTTGCCAAAATGTCCCTATGTTGAAGACAAAACCCAATTAATCTCATAGAAGGTGAAGAACAAATTCCACAGATGAAGATCTAAAACAGTAATTCTTGCACTCGGGTAGAATCTATGATTCAAGTAAGAATGTCTATGGTAGAAAGATTTAAGTTTAAGAGATGAGGTAGTGGATATTTACCGATTATTAATTTCGAATAAGAGACTGGATAGAACATTAGAGCAAGCGCAAATTTAACTAAACGAGATCTAAGTTAATCTGTGATACATGGACCATTTCAGGCCTTCAAAAAAGGAAGTACAAGAGAAGGATGAGAAATCAAAACAGCTCGATACAGTGATACTGTTCGCTGTTCCAAATCCAATTTTCCATGGAATAAGGTACTCATTGAAACTTTAAAGATAACATTGACAAAAAATTTAGAACCAGAAAATAAAAAGATTAAAAGACCCAAATCTAAGTCCTTCTGACCAATCGAAAGCGAATGCATTTAGACTGGCTTCAAAATCGGTTCGGACAATGAGAGGAAATTAGAAACTATTACTAGTCTCTAAAAAGGAGAGATGAAACATACATCTAGAAACAAAAAGCAACTCACCTGTGATTTTATCCATGGAGCGAAAAATGTCTTGTTAAATGCATCTGTAATATCTTAAAGCGAAACTTTGCTTTCCTTTCCCATAATCGAGACAAAAACAACATGAATAGCCTTTGTTGCAAAATTAATGTGTACTGAATGTGGTCCTAATAGACAAATTAAAATATTTTGAAAGCAATTTATAGTAGAAGTAATCGCATAAATTTTAATTAAATAAATGGCCGACCTTCTCGAAATATGGAAGGATGCGGCATGATCAGTGAAAATTTTACGGGAAATGCAACACGATGCAGTCTGATGAGTGGAGAGCACATCTAAAAGAAAAGAGGCAATTTTATATGAGAAAGTAGAGTAGATAGCAGGAAAAGCGAAGATGAAAGTTCCAAAATGTTTAGAGATTGACAAAAAGTTCATTGTAGAATGGGCAATACGAATCTTGAATGAAATGATCGTTAAGGGTATCTTTGTGTCACCAAATGGTACCGTCTCTTCAAAAGCGAGCGGTCGAAGATGATCAGAGGCCTCGAGTAGGAGACATGAGTCGTGAGGGCATCACCCGACGATTTATGGGTGAGAATACAAGGCGAGAGACAAAGAAAGAGATTTTCGTCTTAATAAAATCAATCATTACGGATGATAAAAACAAAATACACTTTGCGAAGTGAGGGCCAGTCGACTAGTTTCGCCTCCATGACCAATAAGGAAAAGAACCGGATATTGATAAAGAGAATCTGAGATGAAGTTACTTAATTTGTTTCTAGTCAAATCTTTATATGCTTTAGCAATAGTTGTTTAATTGTTTCTCATTAGACCATTCAAGAACAATTCATTCCATTGTTTAAAAAAATTACTTGAAAAATGACCATACCTAGGATTACAATATAAAAAACAATAATGATATTGTCTAAACTTCATTTTTATAATTCATGATTACTAAGTTATAAAAACAAATAGCATTACAATATTGACAAGGAAAAAGAACATCTTGTGTCACCAAAGGACATCAATGGTTGAAAGGATCAATCTCTTCAAAGAATGGCAAACGACCATGCACGAGTATCTTTGGATGAATTCCACAGTCAAACTATCACCATAGAACATGACCAAATCAGAAACAAACAAATTAAAAACCTAATGTTGAAAAATGGAAGGAAAAAAACTAGCAATCAAAATAAAAGCACAATGCATTGTAATTTATACCGGTATGGTTTCCCTTTATAGGACATGTAGACACGAGGCGACCCACTTCATTTCCAGCACCTAGAGGTATCCGATCTCTCCAAAAACAGAGCAGATCGAAGATGATCAAACCTCAGAAGTAGAGACATAGTCGTAGGCATCCACGAAACCCGATTTATGGGTCAATTGCTAAGAGTGAGAGGCAGAGAGAAAAGAGATTTTCGTCTTAATAAAATCAATGATTCTGGATGATAAAAAAAAATACACATGGAGAAGTGAGGACCGTCAGGTAGTTTTGCCTCCATGACCAAGAATTCTTAATGTAATCATGGAAAGCGGTTTGATAATTGGTGTGCCCATTGAGAGTGCTGTGAAATCTGTTGCATAGTTAGTAGGGTTGGGGATTGACACATAAACATGCTAATGCTATCTTCACTGCAACCACTACTTTCAGCTCACCCTTCATCCAAAGGAGGTGAGGCGCTTATCCATAACATCATTCAACGACCCGATGGTCGGCGGTCATTGGTAATGAGGATGGATGAGGAGGATCTTGATGATACTTGGGTATGATGAAGGATGAGTTCGGCGGATGCCTTCCACAATTACCTCCATTGTTACAACCCGAGCTATAAACATCAGTTTTATTATCCACCTTCATACGTGTAAGCAAGTTACGCAAATTAAGAAGATTACATCATGCTCTGCTCTGCTAGAAATTATAATTATAACTAACGCCTTATTAAGAAAATGGGTACACAGGCAATTACAGCAAAGTTCGACAAATGTAGTCCAATTAGATGAGTCAGGCTTTATAAGCCTAGCCAGTGCAGTCGAGGAGACATGGGCTTCATATTCTGAATCCTAACGGAACATTGTTGCTGGTTTATGTCTCGATGAATTCTTGGAGGTGAGCAATCATGGTGCATATAGATTAAGCTTTAGCCACCCCTTTCCTGATATTTAGCCTCTGATCGATCGGTTTTTATAGCTGCTTCTTCATCGTTGCTTAGAATGTTTCTCAAGCTCCTTTTCCATAAACTCATAAATCAAAAATGAGTTCTCAGCAAATGAACTGAAGCCATAAAGCTTGACAATATTCGCGATCACCTTATACGTGTTAGAGCATGAATCTAGCTTTTGAGAAGCCTTCAAATCAAGCCATATCTCGACCATCTTGATCGATGAGTAGTGAGCTTTTCCACGACAACAACCCGGCCATTTGGCAACTCGGCCTTGTAGCGGTCACCATATCCTCCGGTGCCGATACCTTTGTTTGGAACTGAAATTATCGATTCCACGGCTTGTGATGTCTCATCACAGCAATTCCCCATCATATTGATATTGTAGATAGATCTTTGACATGGCGACTTGAAGTGTAGACTTAGTTTGTTTTCTTCCTCGATTTTGGACAAGAAAATAGAAATGATAATCGCGGATAAGAACAATAGAGTGCTCACAATGAGGTAGTATGATCAAGGCCAGAAAACTTCGTGGCCTTCTTCGTACTAGCACTGCATGGCTTGAGATGAGTGACATTATTACCACGAGACTATTATTTCGTACCTCAGGCTGGGGCGAAGGTTTGATGTTGGGGAGAGGACCTTCGACTGGTTTGTAGGATATATCAGGATGTCGAAATTTGTCGGATCATCAAAGTGTGTGGGATGGTGCAGAAAATTTGGTTATGGGAAGATTCAACGTCTCCAGGTACCGTAACTCTCCAAGCAGCGGTGGAATCTCTCCTGTCAACATATTTTGACTAAGATCAAGACTCCAAAGGCGAAGCAACTTTCAATTTAAGTGGGAATGCTATCCGCAATCGATTCCCACTCGAGTTCAGGGCGATAATTTCCACAAGTTTATTTGTTTGGGAATTTGTGGCTTAAGTTGTTCGATGCAGTCAAGGGTTTGAAGATCATTTAATTTAATTTCAAAGAGAGGAGAGAGGAATGCTTCACCGAAGATGGTTGTTAGTCAGCAACCGTCAGACAATGAGACGACATACCCGATTCTTTTGGGATCTTCCGCTCGAATGGTTTGAGGAAAGATCAGTCGTTGTAATTGAGTGGCTCTCCCCAGTTGAATTGAGTATGGCACCAGAAATATTGTTGTTGGAGATGTTTCAAGTGTGTTAGGTTGTGACAACATCCCCACATTTCTCGAAGGCTCGCCATAAAAATGGTTCTTGCCAGGTCGATATAATTCAGGTTTTGGTATACACCAAGGCTTCGGCCTATGTCTCCGGTGAGTTGGTTTGAATTTAGGACCCATGGAAATGGTTCCCCGAGGCGGTAAAATTTACAAGTGCTCTACCAAGGCAAATCTCGACTGGTAGTTGGCCAATCAAGTTATTTTTCGTATAATTGCAAAATAGTAATATTCGAATGAGTGATATTATTCATTTCAAAGGAAGGGGCACCTGAATTTGTTGTGATTAAGGCTGAAAGAGGTTAAAAATTGGACAAGTTTCCTGGAAGCTGGTATTGAACCATTGAGATTGTTAAATGACAAAATCAAGATCATTAAGAGATCTGCAATCCAATTTCTTGAGGAATGGAACGAGATAGTTTGTTCGTATCAAGATACAATGTAGTTAAATTCCTCGAAAGTTACCTATGGAAGGAGGATTGGACCGAGTGAGATTGTTAATTGACAATCAAAGATCATTAGAGATCTTAACAATCGATTTCTTGAGGGAATGGAACGAGATAGTTTGTTCGTATCGAGATACAATGTGGTTAAATTCCTCAAGTTACCCTATGGAATAGAGGATTGGACCAGTGAGATTGTTAATTAATCCAAGATCATTAAGAGATCTTAACAATCCATTTCTTTGAGGAATGGAACCAGATAGTTTGTTCGAGTATCAGAATCTGTGTGGTTAAATTCCTCTCGAGTTACCTACCTATGGAAGGAGGGATTGGACCAATGAGATTATTATTAGACAATTCAAGATCATTAAGAGATCTTAACAATCCAATTTCTTGAGGAATGGAACCAGATAGTTTGTTTACACCAAGGAACAATGTGGTTAAATTCACCGAGTTACTATATCAGAAGAGGATTAGACATTGAAATTGTTAAATGACAATCTAAGATCGTTAAGAGATCTTAACAATCCAATTTCTTGAGGAATGGAACCAAGCTCATTCTCATAAAGATGTAAAATAGTTAAGTTTTCAATTTCCTATAAAAGGAAAGAATTGACCCTCTAAGGTATTAGAAGCCAAGAGATAAAAAGCTAAGTGATGTTAAAGCCGAGTTGTTCGGGTATTACACCGGTGAAATGATTCGAACGGGTAAAGGAATTGTGATTAGTTTGGAAATATTACCAATATTGGTTGGAATGGTTCCATGAGGAGTTGTTAGACAAATTAAGAGTAAGGAGGTTGGGGAGATGAAAATTTGAGATTTTGAGTGTACCTTTCAAACCACAACTACGAAGGTTTAAATCGGAGACACTTCGACCTGACAACCGCTCAAGACAGATAGCGGGAAATTGTGTCGAGCAGATGAGAAGTAAAACTTGGGTTTGATTATCAAGGCTTACCTTCCATGTTAGAAGAAGCGAGTGCTTCTTGATCTCGTTCAACTTTGAAATAGTAATGGTAGGTGCGGCGAATTGAGAAATGACATGGAAGGATGATATTATTGAAGACAAAGGGAAAGAAGAAATATGAAAAAAGCGGAGTGGTGATGAGTCGAAAGTAAGAATTAGGATGAAAGATATTGATGAGCCATTATTGAGCTGGTAGAGATGGAAGCTATTACGGGGGTGCATGAGGAGAAAATGAAACACTTATTTATAAACTTTAAGTGTGATACATTCGGCATTCCCATTGTTTAGTGTTTACATCTAACTCCCCTCATTCCACTACAATTAATGGATTGAGAAATATGTAATATAACTTCATACTTTTTATTTTCTTTTATCAAAATAAAGGGATGGTCGGAAATGACATGGAGAGGATGATATTGAAGACAAAGGGAAAAGAAGAAATATGAAAAAGCAAGAATTGGTGATGAGTCGAGAAGAGTAAGAGTGGGATGAGGATATTGATGGGCCGTTATTGGAGCTGAGTAGAGATGAAGCTATTATAGGGTGTACATGAGGAGAGAAAAATGAAACATTTATAAACTTAAGTGTGATACATTCGGCATTCCCATTGTTTGGTGTTTACATCTAACTCCCTCATTCCACTACAATTAATGGAATTGAAAATATGTAATGTCAACTTCATACTTTTTTATTTTCTTTTATCAAAAATAGTCCTATGTGCATAAAATTAAACACCATAATTACATAGAAAATAATTTAAAATATTACTTTTATTTTTTAATTAAAATAGACTATTGAAATTACATAGTAAATAATTAAAAAAAAATCCTTTTTCACTCTCTTTGCTCCATGCTCTTTCAAATAGAACATGTTTAAAATTAAGGATTACAATTCTTTTTAAGTGAGGGCTCAATGTTGATACAAGAAGTCCATTTAACAAACACTACTTGTACATATGTTGTATATATATATATATATATATATATATATATATATACTAATCTCAAAGAAATTTGGAAGAAAAGATAAAGTCATGTCATTCTTGGGCATCCGACATATGTTTAGTGCATGGGCCAAATCTGTCTAATTGCTATCAAATATTAAATTTAAATTTATTATCAACTCAACAACCTTCTAGTACAAAACCAACCAAAATAACTACCTATGCTTGACTCCTTTTAAAGTTATTGCCTAACAGCAAGTCAACGATCTGATCTTATGTTTGCTTCTCGAAAATATAAAAAGAAAGAAAAAAATTGCTATGTGTTAGGAAAAATATGTTGGTATGATCTTAGGTAAAATTGTGCTACTTGTTTCACTCGTTTAACGGGGCGAGGTGTAACAAGGGATGCTCACGGTGTTGTCTTACAAGTTTGTGCATCAAATTGTGTGACAAAACTTTTCATATTCAATCAAATCCAATTTTGAAGTAAATATTCTGTAAATCATTAAGCAATATTCTATGGGACAAATAAGGAAGACTAAAAGATAATATTGAGTAAATCAAATCTCGAAGATTGGATCACGTTTGGTAAGTTTTCTATGGGAGGCAAATATTCTATTATGATATTTATGGAATAAAATCTAGATAATAAAGGGATAATTGCAATAGTTAAGGGAACCTCTGATAAACACGTATTTGGAGATCATCTTGCAAATCAGAGGAATATTAAAAAGATTATGAAGCACCAAATTATTGTTCACAAGCTTCACTAATAAAACATTCAGGTCATGCATTGATAATCATAATTTATGGGGGAACAGCATGTGCCAACCACGGTAAATCGCGAAAATCAAAAGAGGAAAATCTCTTAAGCCTCTTTCTGCCATGCTCGTTTTGATGTCTTGTCGGTTCTTAGAATCAATGCCATTACTTGAAGAAATATATTTAGCCTATCTTTGATTCCCAAAATTTTGAGGGAAAATTGCAAGAGAAAGAAAACATGAAGTAAAAGTAAAAGAAAATAAAATTTAGAAAAATAAATAAATAAATTAAATCTCATATATTATTTTTATTTCTTTATTTCAAATCAATTTTATTTATTTTAACTATCAATATAATAGAAACATATTATCTTAAAATATCTTCAAAAAATTTACCAACAAATATCGCCACAAAAGCGGAGTTAAGCAAAAAATGTTAAAGTAATTACTCATGTTTGACTTGCTTTAAATTAGTCTTTGCTCAATTTGATAAGTATTGTCATCTTCTTAATAGAAAAACAAAATAATTTGTCCAACTTGACCCATTTTAAGTCTTTCCTCAATTTTTTTTTTTCAAAAAAAAGGTGTTTTCTAAATTCCAAATCATATTTAAAAACTTGTCACATAATTTACATACACATTTATGACTTTATAGAATGCATGGTTTTTTATCAGTATCATCAACTTCAAAAATATGAAAAAATAACGAAATAAATACTAGGTATGACCCATTTTAAAGTCTTTTAACTCGACTGATGGGGTATTATCAATTTTGGTATGAAAAAAAAAAAATCCTCCCTAATTAATCTATTTTCAAAACAACTTAATTCCAAAACATCTTTAAAACTTTTAATTTATGACTTCAATTACATGCACTTCAATTATAATTACATATCATATTCATTAGGGTAGAAAATTCATCATGTATTATCATGAAATCTTGACCAAGTATTCATATTATATTAGTCACCCATGTCAATATCCTATTTCATGTAGGGTGAAGACATTTATTATGGGCAAGAAATTCAATTTTGGAAGAATGGCAAAATCGTAATTTGATTACAAAGTAGCAATTTCGGTTAAAATCAAAAATTTATTCTCTAGATCTCGGATGACAAAAGCGGATTGCACGGGTTGGAATCGTCTCATGAAAATCTAGCTAACGCATTAAATTTACCGTAGAATTCGAGGTCGGAGTTGACCGCGTTTCTGGCTTGTCGCGGTTTAGGTGTCGTAAAAGCGATTTTGAACTCGGCGAAGTCGCGTATAACACGTACTCATGTGCCAAAAGTGGTATGAGTAGAAATGATGAAAATGGACGATCGAGATAGTGTCGAATATCAAATCTGGGAAATGAGGGACATAATTGTTATTTTGAAAAAGATTTAAATGATAATATGCCAAAATAGCCAATAGTGGCCTTCTTCCTTTAAAACCAAACGCCAAAAACGTGAGATGCAGTCGGGAATTTACAGTGGGTTTCGTTTGGGAGATTTTTAAAGAGAGAGTACTTCTCTCTAGATTTCGGCAAATCAGTGGTCGGTCTTCGGAATGAAAGAGGGTGCTCTGGAGAGGGGCTTCGTGTGGGTACCCGGGTTTAGGGAGTTTTCTCGAGCTCAAGTGGGGTTTCTCCTACTTGGGTTTTTTATTCCCTCTTTTAAATACTTTGCAAATGTTTGAAATTTGAATGAAGCGTGAGGGCCACAATCGATCTTAAAACTTGGGGCCGGTGTTTGGATTTATGGAACCCAATTTATTCGTGGCTAACTCCGCAATTTGTTTGGAATGTCTAAGGGGTGTGATTCATGTCATGGATTGTATTGTGGTTTGTATAAAGTAGGAAATGGCCGTGAAATCTGAGTTCCACAAAGTGAGCCGTGAATTGATAGTGTTGGGCGTAAACCCTAGGGTTTCGCATTTCCCTTTACGTAGTGACACGAAAATATATTTTTGTGTGAAAATGTGTTTGATCGAGTGATTCAAGTTGAATTGCTCATGTTTCATCATTAGCCCAAGTGAGCTAATTTTGATGTATGAATTGATTAATTACATGACATGATTGTGTGATTGGATATTATGTGGATATGTGCATGTTTACATATTTGCATGTGATTGAAATTTGTATTGGGATTGGCGTCACGTCGTTAATTATCTTATTTAAGGCATAGGACTATAGGGTGAGTGCATGAGATAGTCCCAGAAAATGGTTCGGAGGGTAGTCTAAAATATTAATTATCGGAGGGTAGTCCAAATTAAAAATATCAATCGTCGGAGCGGCCCAATTGATATTCATCGGAGGGTAGTCCATAAACAAATAATATATCGATCGTCGGAGCGGCCCCATTGATATATACACATCGGAGGGTTGTCTGCAAACTAACAAAACAATAGATTCTCATATGAGAACTACGCGAGTGTGAGAGAGTCGAATTGATGACTCGGGATCCCGAGTTGGTCATGGAGCATTCAAGTAGGATCATGCATTTGCTGAATGTATGTTTATTTTGGAACATTACCATGCGCTTAGGTGAAGTAGCCTTAGGGCGATTCCAGCTGCGAGCACATTGGCTCACCTGTCGAGGGGATATTATTTCTGAATACGGGGGCGTGCGAGGGGACGGCTCGTCCTAGAGACTGAGGATTAGAAGAAGGCCGGGTTGTGGCTTTGATGAAGTATACATGTATTATAACTCGTTAAGTTTAATATATGTGTTGTATAGAGTAAAAACATATTAACTCTTGTAACTTCATGTGGATATAGTTGGTACACATTGATGAGTATCGGTTTATGGGCCCCGAGGCCATTTTATCCATGTATGTATCATGTGATGGATATATTGCACTGTTTGGAACAGGTTTATACAGGTATTGTTTTTTGGTAGAGCTCCCCGTACAAAGGAGACTACGCCGATTTTTGAAGTGGTGGTGGCAGGCATCCACTTGTATTCCGCGGGTTGACGGGTAGTCAACGGACCCCCGGGTTTGGGGTGTCACATTTATAGATGGGCATCCATTCATTAAATTATAGTACTAAATATCTTACAAATATATAAAGAGGGTGACAATAATGTATTACAAGTGATCGGCCCAGAGTAGAGGTAGATATAGTCAAATATTAAATTGATTGTATACATATCAATTATATAGGAAATTTACTAAAAGATTAAATTTATACTATTATTTGTAATGAAAAAATCTTGACTAAATATTCACATAATTAGTGATCCTTGTGAACCGCGCTAGTTTATGTTGATCAATAAGAAAGTCCAACAATAGATAGGCTTCAATTTATTATTAAATTATAGTGTTAAATATCTTTATGAGAATTTTCAAATGATTAGAACCTAGATAACCTTCTTTGTTAGAAAATTATAATTTATATAAAAATTGCATTTATTTTAAGGTATTCATTGAAGTGGCGGGAGTAACACGCTTTCATATAAATAAGATCTTAGATTGCATTTACTAATAATAAATGTTAAATAGCTAAATAGATAAATGACAATTTAATCACTTCTAAGAAGCTTAAGCTTTTGAATAGATATGACTTAATTTACCCTTTTTTTTTTGGAAAATACAGTTGCTTTTAAAAATTGTAATACTAAAAAATCTTACTATTTCTAATGTTAAACCTTTCAAAGGAATTTCTAAAAATAAAAGGTAAGTTCATTTTTTTGTATGTATAAGGGTTGGGGTTTCTAAGAATGCTAAGACATTGCTAAGTGGTGTGAATTTCCTAATATCGAAAATAAACAAAGTAATTGTACATACTTGAGGGACTTGAAGTCATCTTTATAAAAACTTGTCCCATAGTTTTAACGTTTATTCATGACTTTATAGGTGGTGTCAGCTTTTGAGCAATAAAATGACAATAATTGCCCTACCTAACCCGTTTTAAAGTCTTTGTTGACTTGAAATCATCTTAAAAATAAAAAAGCTTGCTTATATTATACTTTCATTCGTGACTTTGATAGGTAAGTGTCAACTTTTGAATAACAAAAATGACTTAAATAATTCTTACTACCAGCCCATTTAAAGTCTTTGTTGACTTGAAATCATCTTAAAAATAAAAGCTTGCCCCATATTAGCGCTTCATTCTCTTTAATAGAGTGGTGTCGGCTTTTGAATAACAAAATGACTTAAATAATTACTTGCACTACCTAGCCAATAAAGTCTTTGTTGACTTGAAATCATCTTAAAAATAAAAACATCCATATTATCTTTCATTCATGCGAACGATGGGTAGTGAATTTCATGCTCAACTCATTTAAAGTCTTTGCCAGCTATTTACAAAAGTCTTAAAAGCTTGACATGTAGTTTCACACATTCATAACTTTGCTAGGTGGTGTCCAGCTTCATACTTGACCCGTTCTAAAGTCTTTAATACAGTAGAAACCTTCTTAGGTTTCTTTTCGAAGATAAAGCGTTGTGAAAATTTTTAAGCTTTGCTCGAAATTGAAAATATGAAAATTTTCATTGTAGTATAATATTTAGTTTTCATTTTCAGAAAATATGTTTCGTACTTGAATTTGGTTGAAAATAAAGAATAAGAAAATTCGTTTTGTAAAACCATTTTCTTTAAAATGAAGTTAATAAAAACAATGAAAATGTGTTTAAAATATAGGTTATTATTCACAATCCAGGTGTTTTATTGAACTTTGATGAGAAAATCGAGTGGAAGGCGAAAGGGGAAGAAAGAAGAAAATAGCCACAATCCCGTGTTTTAGTTTCTTGATCGATAAATCCCATGTTTTGATTTAATTTGAAAGCAAAGAAAAAGCGACACTATGCCAGTTTTCTAATTCATATATAAAATGTTGAAAATAATGAATTTATTTTCTTTGTTTTCCAAAATTGTTTTTGTACATTCGTAACTAAACGTGTTTTCCTTGTTTTGAAAAGTTTGAATAGAAAACGAAAATTTTCTACCTACTAAACAGGGCCTAAGGATCCGTTTGGTTCCTATTTTTGAAAACTATTCTTAAAAACTATTTTTAAAAACACAAAACTAAAAATTGTTCTTATTATCTGAATTTATTGTTTTCTATGCCTCTTTGTTTTTTTTTTTTGAAAAAATTGAAATCGAATATATTCTCCTTGACTTCTTTTTTCTTATTATTTTTAGAATAGAAAACGAGTTTTAAAAAACATGAATCAAACATGCCCTAAGTAATTGAATCCTTGTTTTGATACCATTTTAAATTATAAATTCTTTTGAAAGTTGAAACTTGGTTTATAATGTATGAGTACCATACTACTAATTAACACCCTTCTTCACATGTAAACACAAGCAAGCCTATAGGGCCATAGCCAAACAACGAAAATTAATCCTTTTAGGCTTATACAATCAATTAGGGAAACGAATATGCAAATCGAAATAAAGGGCGAACTAAATAACTACTCCAACTAAGGACCTAGCGATGACTCAATATTTTATAAAATACTTGACGGATCTCACAAAGATATCTTATTTTCCAATTTTTTTTATACCAAGCTATTATTGCCCAAATTAATTGAAAATAGATTTTTTTTTTTAATAATTTATTTGAAGTTACTAAGACAATTCATTTAAAATAAATATGTAAAATCAAGGTGATTTTTTAGAGCAATAGGACTAGAATGATACCATTGGCACTCTATATCAAAGTAGACTTTTTTTTTTTGTAAATTTTGATTTTAATTTTATTTTTATTTTACTTGTAATAGTTTTTATTTATTTCAAACATTTAGTAGCTTTTCCCAAAAATTGAGTTGTAGAAAACTATTTTGGAAACATCATCGGCCAGAGCCCCAAATTGGTTTAAGTAGCAGTCCTTAAATTTGCCATTTGACCTAGATAATTTGAGCAACAAAGCAAGATTATGAGTGAAGCTTCATTAAAGAACAAACTAATTATGTTGACTAGAAATATTGATTGATATAGAACTTTAACCTCAAAATTCAAATTTATTAGGAAGAAGTCGAAAATTGAAGGAAGCTTTAGGGAAGGAGCTAAGACACAGATATAGGGATTGGCTTCACAACATTTTGGATCTAGCATTAGCATCAAACAATAGAACACAACCCAGGAAAAAAAATTATTGTTCACATGCTTCACTAATAAAACATTCCAGGTTATGCATTGATAATCATAATTTAAGGGAGATAACTACATTCCTTGATATAATGCATTTGTGAAGCTCAGATCACAAGAAGAAAATCTCTTGAGCGTTACCACATATAGGGTACAAGAAAGAAATAGTTGATGTATGTGATCCAGCTTGGAACAGGGTAGATCAATGTTGAATATTTTCCTAAACTAAGCAAGCTAATTCAACTGACTAAAGTATATTGATTGATATAGAACTTTAACCTCAAATTCAAATTAATGAGGAAGAAGTCGAATCTGAGGAAAAGAGGGAAGGAGCTAAGACACAGATAGAGGGATTGGCTTCACAGCATTTTGGATCCGCTGGAATGCTACTCTCACCCTTTCCTTAAGGCCTTCGTTTTCGCTCTCAACATTCCCACTCTGTTTATCAAGATGCCCACATTTCCATCTACACTTATCACCAGTTTCCCATTCTGTCCAAACTTCACCATCTCCCCAACGGAGAAGCAGAAGTGCATGAATGACCTTTTACCTTTCTTGTTTTGCGAGTTTTTGTGGCCTCTTACGATTCAACAACTACCTTGGGGATCCTCACGGGTGATGTTTAAGCGAGCCACAACAAAGTCGGAAACCATGTCGCTAATAAGTTTGATCTCGATTGCAATAAAATATGCTTCTCGGCTCATACTTCATTGTCGACCGTTCATGGACACGGCTGGACCCTCGGATTCTTCATCGCGTGACTCCTCTCTAATATGCCTTCAGCCTATGCTCCAAATACACCAAAGGCACCCGGTGTAAGCAAAAGTAATCCTCACGGGAGATATTTTACGTGGATTAGCTGCGAGAAGACATGGAGATCATCGAGTGCTAGGTATCGATAAATTGAGAGCGTTTCTTTACGATGAAGCGGCGATAGTTTCCATAGGCTTGAGGGTCTTTTCCGCCGACCTCTTCTCGAGTTGAAATACATCTCAATAAGCGGCGGAGTTCTTTGGGGAAATAATTTTGGTGTTGCTGTCGACCAAACTAGGTAATAAGATTACATTTAAGTAGAAAGATATGTAGTGGACACTGCGTATTTGAGAAGCAATACCATTCATTAGAGTAAACTTCCTTGGGTTCATTGATGATGGTTTGTCAACGTTCCTTCCGACATTCCAGGTATAACACATGCATTTTCTTATCAAAGCACCATATTTCAAATCGATTGTCATGACAATCCACTCACGAAGACCACTTGGACTCGCCATCGCCCACTGATGGACTACATCGTTAAAATTCTCAATGCACTTCATGAGATGTGTTGATGTATGCAGTAGCGACCATGCACCTTTTGCAAAGAGAGGCTTATAATATATGGGGGATGTAATGGAGCTCGGGATGGTTAGACCAATACTCATAAGGCATGCCCTAAAACAAATACGGGGATTAGAATCTGGCCCCTTAGTAAGTTGGAGTGGATGACATCCTATGAAGCGTTTCTCTCATATTTCGAGGCTGATGGAGTTGTACACCATAAGTGGATTCAATTATGCAAATATCGGGGGGCTTGTGGGATCCTGGCGGGACCCGAAGATGGCCCAGTCTTCTTCGAGAGTGAAGGATCCGACCGGATTAACCTCGTGGGCAAGGGGACCTCAGAGCCTCAACCCGGATATAGAAACTTTTCCTTAAAACCATAAAAATTAAAATCAGTGGAGCGAACCCCTTTACAATTCTTCACATTATCTTTTAAAAATAATGCGGAGCGAAGTGCTAAAAAAAATTTCTTTTTCTCTTCTTTTCCAACATAGATTTTTCGGGAAAATCGACGAGTTTCCCTACATTTTGGACTTTCAATTTACAAAACCACAGTGAAAACATTTAAAAACACTTCTAACTTCCAATTCATCCAACTTCCATATTAGGACTCCTTGTCCACAACTTGATCAAACACAATATACATATATATACATTTATTTCTTTCAAATCATCAAAACATTTAAACCTTCTTCAATTCCATGCATAATTTATCGACATGACAAAATATTCACATATACAATATGCAAATTATTTTCAATGCAGTCACATGCGTCGTCTCCTCGATGCTTTCGACTCGGCTGCCCCGAGGAGGGTACTCTCTGGAATGCACTGTCTCGAGTCCTGAAAATATTTGTTGAAACATATGGAAAAAGAGTGAGCTAAAAAGCGAGCTCGGTGAGTGTACATTTTCATTTATATAACATTTTCGGTACATATCAAAATAATACATACTTAGTAATTAAAATCCATTTATACATTAAACATTTATGCCTTAAACTTTCTTTCCATAAATACTTATACCATTAAAATCAGTTTATGCTTTAAGCATTTATACCTTAAACTTTCTTTTCAATAAATACTTATGCATTTAAAATCCATTTATGCTTTAAATTTATGCCTTAAACTTCTTTCCATAAATACTTATGCATTTAAAATCCATTTATGCTTTAGAATTTATGCCTTAAACTTTTCTTTCCATAAATACTTATCATTTTAAAATCCATTTTATACTTTAAAGCATTTTATGCCTTAAACTTCTTTCTTTATTTCTTTCTTTCATTCTTTCTGATGGAACCCGGGAATAAACACAGAACGGTTCAGAGATGCTTGTGGTGAGGGCGGTCACATTCCGGTCATAACCACTACGGCTGCGGGAGAAACTCACGCTTTGCATGAGGTTCAGTCATAGTACTTTATCACGTGTAAGGATATTACTCTAGACACCCACCCTCCCTCGGTTAGTAACCTATAACTACCCCTCTTAATCCTTACACGCTTAAAGTACTTGGCCGATACTCAGTCCTGCGAGTCATAGGGGTTTAGGGTAACCATCGGTAAACATTTCTTCAAAATACATTTATAAATACATTTTAAATCCCTTTTACTTTATCATTAAAACACATATGCATACTTTAAACATTTTTAAACTTTCATAATACCTTAACATATGCATACATATTTAATACACATATAACTATATGCATTGATGCAAGATAAAACAATGCAATATAAAACATTTCCACATGCCTTAACATTTACATAAAAACACATTAAACTTTCAGTTTAACAATTAAAACCATTCACTTTTAAAAACTAAATTCTCAAAATATCATTTTTCTCACAGTTCACCGCTCAATCCCGCTTGCTTCCGTTGAGTTCAGTTCCGTCAGATAATCCTTTTCACCTTTTCAAGAAAATCACAATTACACATTAACCATAATTTCCATTTAATCCACCATAAACACTCATTCCTATATTCTTATTCCTCTAGGAATCCTATTTTACTTAGAATTGGAATCAATCAATCGGATGTCAAACTAAAGTTATGGCATTTTCATGCCAACTAGTCATTCTGGAATTTTCTAGTAACAGTTTGTATTACTCATTTCCAGGAGTCTTGACTTCATATTTTGACTATGTCCTTATACTCATTTTAAAGCTAAGGTGCTAAGGGTTCTATTCCAATTGGAATCACCCAATTGAACACCCGAAACTCACTACGTCAGTAACCGGGCTAATCTATGTTCAAAAGCGAACCAGAATTTGGCTTGCACATGGTCCTACTTTGAGTGAATATTTAGGCCACTTAGGATCAGGGTGGCGATACATTCTTCTTAAGTTTGTTCTCCTTGAATTCTATTTTACGTAGCCATAAATCCACTCAAATCGGATCAAAAATTGAGTAAGTTATGGCAAAATACCAAAACTGGTCAAAACAGAAAACAGGACATTTCTGTACCGAGGCGCTGCCCAAAAATTGACGCTGAAATGTGTTTTGTCTTCCATTTTTTCTTTCACTCTAAACACTTAAATCTGATGCATTATACCCATTTCAACATAATACACACAATTCACTATCAAACTAACCCTTATACTTAATTTTTGTCAAAACCTAACCTAATCCATTTCTTTCTCAATTTCTATCAAATTCATCATGATTGACCTTAAATACTAGTGGGGTTTTATCCACAAAAACCTCAACAAATTCAGGGTTTGTGTGATCTCTCAGCAAACCCTAGGTTTGTTTCAAACCAATCTCCATAGAAAACCTAGCAATCACCAATAACCCTAGACATCAAAAAAGACACTTGATTCCATACAAAAAAAACATACCTTTGTTCTTCTCCTTCTTCTCCTTCTCTTCTTCCTCTTAACACTCTCTTCTTCTCCCTTTTCTCCTCCATACGAGTTGCCTTAACTTTTGAGAGGCCAAATGAATTATTTTGGTTGTCTCCCCATTTAAATATTCTAACTTTCCTTAAATTACAATTTGTTCCTCCATTTCTTTTATATTGCCAATCAATATTTTATTGCATTTAGACCCGTAGATCATTGGTCCATTCTAATGGAGTCTGAGCCTAACTTAGCCCTTGAAATGTTTTGATTGTCTCATGAAAATATCTCATTTTATCGATTTTTATTCCTTTTTATTATCTTTTATCTGCCAATTCAGCATCAATATTCTATAGTCGTCTAAACTTCAAATTGACCGTGAAATATTAATTAAATTAACCGCGGTGGATTAGAGCACTGAAATCACTTAGAAATCGGATTTAAATCTAATTTAAAATGAAATCCGGACAACCAAGCGTATTACGAATTACGATTGGATCGCAAACTATCAAGCGGTTTCAGTTTCACTTTATTTCAGTTTCGTTAGTCTTTGCCAGTATAATGCAGACATTTCGTATTTTATTGATTTAAAGAAAAATTTCATATGACCAATTTTGGTCAGGAAATCACTATTCACTTAAAATCTCTATTCTCTTACAATGCTCAGTTAATGTTAGGCTAATTTCTTCAAATTCCTTGCAAACCCCTCCATTCGGATATAAATAGAAAAATCATTATTCACTTAGGGCATTGGTTACAATTTTGAAAATTCCACTTCATGTCAAATGACGTCCGGAGCATTCTAAATTCTAATCTACCCTCGTTTCTATCATTGGACCTCTAATCAGTTCAAAAACTACTATTATAACATTCAATCAGGTTGGGGTTTTACAATCACCCCTCCTTATAAAAATTTCGTCCTCGAAATTTAAATTCCATATTCTTCTCTCTACGTGATTCATCCAAAACACCTTTACTAAAGGGAATCACTTTGTTTCAAAAGAACCTAATCATTTCGATCAACAATTTTAACGGTCTTTCTTCATCGTCAAATCTTCTTTCAATTCAACTAGGTTGATCTCTTCAACACGTGTGAAGAATACGTCGCTATACTTTCGAAGCATAAATGTAAAATATGTCATGTACGGCGATTCGGGTGGCAACCTCAACCAAGGCGCTACCTCCAATTATTTCCATAATTTCATAAAGTCCCATATAGAGGACTTAACTTCCCTTTCTTTAGAATATCAACTTTTCTTTCCCGGGTGATATCCTGTAAATACTGATCCCCCCACACAAATTCCAAATCTCTCCTTGGGTTATCAACATAACTTTTCTATCAATCTTGAGCTATCTTTAATCTATCATGATAACTAACATTATCTATTTGCTTTGAACAATTTATGAACCTAAAAATTTTCTCTCCTTTCCTCATCCCGACATAATGGAGTCTACTTCTTCCATATAAGGCCTCATAAAGCCATTTCAATGCTTGCATATTAACTATTATTGTAGGAAAACTCCATTAATGGTAAATGTCTTTCCTAACTTCCTTTAAACTCTAACTTTTTGAAGCCTTGAGCATAACTGAATATGCAGTGTGACTCTTCCAGTTGGTCATCAGGTGAGTCGTCTGATCCTCTTTTATATATATGACTCGGCCCGACTTCTCAGCTAAGTGCTATTTTTTCCATAGGTAGGAAATTGGCGATTTCGTCAATCTATCCACAATCACCTATATCACACATCACTTAACCACTCTGGCAAAGTGGAAAAAAAAAAAAAAATCCATCATGATTCTCTCCCGTTTCGAGGATCGGAAGAGACTATAAGAACCTATGAATCTTTGATGCTTCGGCCTTAACTTTTGACCGTGAGACATTTAGAAATAAATTCTGCAACATCTTTCTTTGCCCCCCTCCACCTTTAGTATTCCCTTAGGGCATGATATATTTTAGTGTTTCCACACGATGCATAGCATATGCGAGGAAGAGTGAGCCTCTCCCATAATTTATTTCTTTAATCTTCCCACATCTAGTACACATAACACCTTGACCTATCATCACTTCCTTACCATATGCAGTACTAAAATCCTCTGCTTTACTTGAGACTCAAAGCTTCCCATTTCAATTTAATCATGATTGTATCTTGAGTCTATATAGCTCCCTTATCTTGTCTATTAGTACGGGTAACATAAAATGTAGCTAGTAAGGCTCGATAATATTGACTTTAGTTTCGCACCTAAAGACCTCAATTCCATAAATCTAGGGAGGTACACAGCCTTTAGGTGAGATATGGAACCCGTAGGCTTCCTACTAAGAGCATCAGTTACCACATTAACATTTCCCTGATGGTACTCAATAGTGCACTCATAATCCTTAATGAGTTCCAACCCATCTCCTCATCTCATATTTAACTTTTTTATGTGAATAAATATTACATGTTCTTGTGATACGTAAAAATTTTATGCAACTCCATATCAGTGTACCTCATATACGTAGGCAAAGACTACAACAACCAACTCTAGGTTATGTCTCGAGATAATTCTGCTCATGCTTTTCAATTGCCTTAAATCATATCACATTTCATGTTGCGTTAACACACCCTAGCTACTTTGAAGCATCACAATATCTTGTATATCCTTCTTGGCACGGCGGAGTGTAAGAACTAGGGCTAAGGTCAAATTCCTTTTTAGTTCATCGAGATCTTTTTCGACATGTCTCTTACCATACAAACTTTTCATCTTTCCTTGTCAATTTAATTCGAAGGATCCAGCTAACTGAAAATCATAGCTGTATACGATAACCTTCTGCTTAACCTAGAAAACTTTGTATCTCTGTCACATTCGTAGGTGGTTTTCAGTTCACAATTTTCTCAATCTTTTGAGGATCAACAGAAACCCCCTTCACTGAAATCACATGCCTTAGAAAGGCAACCTGTCTAACCAGAACTAGAATTCACTAAGTTTGGCATACTAAGTAAATAGAATTTACTTAGATGCTCCTCATGATCTTCATTCTTTGCTTAAAATGAGATTAAAATGTCATCGATGAATATACTATAACAAGTGATCTAAATAAAGTGAAAAGATCCTATTCATAAGATCCATAAAGCGGCTGAATATAAGTTAGTCAACTAGCATGACTAAAACATATTTTATCACGGAGTGTTTTCAAAGTTGTCATAGGAACATCCTCGACCTAATCTTTAATTGATGGTAACACGAGCTTGTTCATTTTCAAAAAATACCCTCGTTCCTGTAATTGATCAAAAAGATCATCAATCGTGTAAATGGGTGTTGATTAAGCATTATTTTCACTTTATTCAACTCTATGTAATCAATATACAATCTTAAACTTTCATCATCATTTTTTTTTTTTTTTATAAACAGGCGGCACTCCCGAGTGAAGTATAGGCACAACAAAACCCCTTACTCACAAGCTCATCCATTTATACTTTCAATTCTTTCAATTCTTTCAACTTTTAGGAGCATCATATAAGGTGCCTTAGCAATTGGTTCTGTCTAGGGGTCATTTCAATCTAAAATTAATATATATATATTTTTATATATACCTAGAAGATCCTACGGAAATACATCCAGGAAATTATTTGACTATCGGAATATCTTCCATTAGGCTATAGTATCCCTCACCTCAATAGCATAAGCTAGGTTATATTTGATATAACTTTGAGTATTTTACTAGCCCACTAAGCTTGTCATATTATTGGTAGGTAGTATTTTTGTAACCACATAAAGCGACCTCATCTTCCTTGGCTTATAGAACCTAACCTCTTTCACATAACAATCCTTTGCTTAGCATGATGTCTAGATAGTAAATCCATGCTAATATAGCATCAAAGTCATGGATATCTAATAATATCAAGTCTACCAAAAACTCCCTGGCCTCGATAATCACTCTGTTGTAACAATCAACTTTTCCATACTTTTCCTAGGGTGGCAAAATCCTACACAGTACACATTCATCATCATGTCTTGATTTCTTCCATTTTCTTTCCAACAATTACAATTAATAATTCACTTAATGTCATTGATTCACTTAAGCTAAATTAAACCCGTACACATTTCAATTAACCGTCTCGTGTTATGCATTCTGAGATGACCATGCCTTTCCGGGATCTCTTATACCGTCATAATTTCTTGCCTCTAATTTCCTTACCCTCTCGATGGACACTTGTCGGCTCACTAGGTGGATTAAATGTTGTGGCTAACATCGAGCCATACGCTCACAAGGTATCTGTCCTCACTGCGACCTCGGGGCGGTGCGACCCCTCGCATCACTGGTGGAGGAACATCTGGAACTCATCAACATGTTCCTCGGTGGTGGTACTCTTGCCTCGGGATCTCTCACAGTGGAGTGAGTCGAAGCCTCGGCCGACGCATTTTAAATGATTCAAAATTTTATTATGTCTGTAATGTATATGATTTTTAAATACATAAATTTTTTTTTTGTTTTTTTTTTTTTTTAAATCTTAAAGAAAACATTAAAACAATCATATAAATAAAAATTTTCAAATCTTTATAACATTTTCAAAACTTCGCTCTGATACCATGTTGAAGGATCGACCACAGTTAACCTCATGGGCAGAGGGACCTCGGCACTCAAGCGGATGTAGAAACTTTTCCTTAAAACCATAAATTACAAAATCCGTGGAGGCAGAACCCTTTACAATTCTTCACATAACTCTTTTAAAAATAATGCGAGACGAGTCAAAAATTTCTTTTTCTTCTTTTTTTAACTTAGATTTTTCGGAAATCGGCGAGTTTCCTACATTTTGGACTTTTTAAATTTACAAACACAGATGAAAACATTTAAAAACACTTCTAAACTTCCAGTTAATCAACTTCCATGGACTCTTACATCACGACCCAATCCAAACACAATATACATATATATACATTTATTTCTTTCAAATCATCAAAACATTTAAACCTTCTTAATTATACATAATTTTATCAAACATAGTAAATATTCACATATACAATATGGATTATTTTCAATGCAGTCACATCATGATCGTCTCCTCGATAGCTCGACTCCTTTTGCCTGGGGAGGGTACTCTGCAGATGCGTCTCGGATCACGAGAAATGTTGTTGCGACATGAAAGAGTGAAATAGCGAGCTCGGTGATGCATTTTCATTTATAACATTTTGATACATATCAAAATAATACATACTTATGAATTAAATCCATTTATACATTAAACGTTTAACCCTTAAACTTCTTTCCATAAATACTTATACCATTAAAATGGTTATGCTTTAACGTTTATACCTTAAACTTTCTTTTCAATAAATGCCTTGTTTAAAATCCATTTATATGCAGAATTTATATAAAGCACTCTTCATAAATACCTTATGCGTTTCCCGTCCATTGCTTTAAGAATTTATACCTTAAACACCTCTTTCATAAATACTTATACATTTAAAATCAATTATGCTTTAAGCATTTATGCCTTAAACTTCTTTCTTTATTTACTCTTTCTTGTTCTTTAGATGAGATGGAATAAAACGCACAAACAGTTTCAGATACTTGACGGTGAGGCAGTCACATTCAGTCCGCAACCACTCTGACTTTGCGGAGAAACTCACGCTTTACGCAGTTCAAATTAACAGTACTTTATGCGATGAGGATGTTTACTCTAGACACCTATTTCCTCCTGAGTTTAGTAACCTATAACTACCCTCTTAATCCTTGCAACAAAGTACTTGGCGATAACCTTGGTCATAGCGGTCATGGGGGGTTTAGGTAATATCATTGAAACCATTTCTTCCAAAAATACATTTATAAATACATTTAAATCCCTTTGCTTTATCATTCAAACACGTGTATACTTTAACATTTTGGCTTTCATAATACATATATATGTATGTTTAGCCATATCTTCATGTACATTGATGCAAGATAAAACAATGCAATATAAACATTTCATATTTTATAGTATTACATAAAGTTTGTTAAACTTTCAGTTTAACGATAAACCATTCACTTTAAAAACTAAATTCTCAAAATATATTTCACTCCAGTTCACCGCTCAATCCCGCTTGCTTCCGTTGGTTCCGTTCCGTCCGATAATCCTTTTCACCTTTTCGAAAGATGCATTTACACATTCCCTGCGTTCCATTTAATCCACCATAAACGCTCATTTCTATATTTGCCATTCACTCTGAATTATTTTACTTAGATTGGAATCAATCAATCGGATCATCAAACTAAAGTTATGGCATTTTCATGCCAACTAGTCATTTACCGATTTTCTAGTAACAGTTTGTATTACTCATTTTAGATGTTGACTTCATATTTTGACACTATGTCCTTATACTCATTTAAGGCTTCAGTTCAAAGGTTTCTCATTAATTGGAATCACTTTAATTGAACACGAAACTCACTAGTCAAATAACCAAGGCTAATCTATATTTCCAAAAACTGAACCAGAATTTGGCTTTGCATGGTCCCTACTTTGAGTGAATATTTAGGCCCTTAGGATCAGAATTTAGCGATATTCTTCTTAGTTTTGTTCTCTTCAATTCTATTTTACGTAGCCACTTAAATCACTCAATCGGATCAAAATTGGGTAAGTTATGGCCAAAATACCAAAACTGGTCAAACAGAAAACAGGACATTTCCTGTACCGAGGCGCTGCCAAAAATTGACCAAAATGTGTTTGTCTTCCATTTTTCTTTCACTCTAAACACTTAAATCTGATGCATTATACCCATTCCTTATAATACACACAATTCACTATCAAGCCCTAACCCTTACTCAGCGATTTTGTCAAAGCCTAACCTAATCCATTTCTTTCTCAATTTTTCTGTCAAATTCATCATGATTCAGTGTGTAAAATGCTAATAGTTTGGGTTTTTCTGGCTCCTCAATTCAAGGGTTTTGTGCGATCTCTCAAGCCCAAAACCCTAGGTTTAGGCTAAACCAATCTCCATGAAGACACAGCAATCCACCAATAACTGAACATCCAAAGACACTTGATTCCATACAAAAAAACATACCTTTGTTCTTCTCCTTCTTCTCCTTCCTCTTCTTCCTCTTCTTCTCTCTTCTTTCCACTTTTTCCTCCTCCATGCAGATTGCCTTAACTTTTTGAGAGACCAATGATTATTTTGGTTGTCTCACATTTCAATATATCATTAACTCACTTAAATTTACAATTTGGTCCTCCATTTCTTATATTCATGATTAACTTATTTATTGCATTTGAGCCCATGAACCTCATTGGTCAATTCTAATGAGTCACAAACTCTTAGCCCTTAAGAAATGTTTTGATTGGCTCTCATAGAAAATATCTCATTTTATCAGATTTTGTTCCTTTTTGTCTTATCTTGCTTTTATGCGATTAAACGTCAAAAATATTCTATAGTCGTCTAAACTTAATTGTTAAATCATTCTGTTAATTCTTCATGATGGATTCAGGGCTTTGAAATCACGAAATCAGTTTAAAATCATTAAATCGAATCAGGACAATAGTATTCTTACCCAGAATTACGTTCGGATCACTGGAAACTATCAAGCGGACTCCGTTTCCTTTATTTGATTTCGTTAGTGTTTATGATATAATTCTGGTTTCATTTTGTTTAATTTAGAAAATTTCAGCAGCGAGCTGAATTTTGTTCAGAAATCACTATTCATAAATCTCCTATTCTCTTTAATATCGTTCAAAGTCATAGGAGCTGAAATTTCTTAAAATTCCTTTGCAAACCCCTCCATTGGATATAAATAGAAAAATCATTATTCCTTAGGGCATTCGGTTCTGATTTCGAAAATTCCACTTCATGTCCAAATGGCGTCTGGAACATTCTAAATTCTAATCTACCCTCGTTTCTATCTCATTGGACCCTGCGTAAGTTCAAAAACTACTATTATAACATTCAATAAGGTTGGGGTTTTACAAGAATAGTCTCAGTTAAAGTGCTTTCGAACTTGACAATATCGACCATAAACATGGCGGCTCGAGACGTGCCCAGGCATGTCTTCACAAAATGCCACCATTTACTTCCAAAGTCGATGGAAATCAATAACACGATGAATATAGATTTAATTATAGTTATAGAAGGAACATTAAATGAGATAATAAAATTAAGCAACATATCAAAGTCAATTATTTGTAAATGTTTAAACATTATGCGGATGGGGATTATATCACGACCAATATTTTGGCATATAGAAATACCTATATTGCTTTTTTTTCAGAACAAAGTTTTATATTTTATTAGATTGGTGTTATGTATATTTGTTTGAAACTATAGTGAAACGATAACATAATCTTTGTGGTGGAGCACGAAAATATCAATATTAGAAGTATAGTCAAGAATTAAAAATCATGTAAGACTATTCTTTTCTCATTAGTATTATTTGTTTCTCCTATGTTGAAGACAAAGCCCAATTAATCTCACAGAAGGTGAAGAACAAATTCCACAGGATGAAGATCTAAAACGATAATACGCACTCGTTAGAATCATGATTAGGTAAGAATGTGTATGGTAGAAAGATTTAAGTTTAAGAATGAGGTAGTAGATGTTTACAACGATTATTAATTTCGAATAAGGACAGAGATAGAACGACCCATAACAAACTGCAAGTTTAAATAAACAGATCTAAGCTAATCTCTGATACATGGACCATTTCAGGCCTTGAAAGTACGAGAAGGATGAGAAATCAAAAGCGTTTCGATATAGTGATCCTGCATTCTTGTTCCAAATCAATTTCCATGGAATAAGGTACTCATTGAAACTTTAAAGATAACATTGACCAAAAATTTAGAACCAGAAAATAAAAAGATTAAAGACCCAAATCTAAGTCCCTTACAACCAATCAGCGAGACGGAAGCATTTAGATTAGCTTCAAAATCCGTTCGGACAATGAGAGGAAATTATTACTAGTCTCTAAAGGGGAGAATAAAACATACATCTAGAAACAAAAATCAACTCACCTCGATTTTATCCATGGAGGCGAAGAATGTCTTGTTCATCCTTGCTTATATCTTCAAGCGAAACTTTGCTCACTTTCACATATTCGGATAAAGAAGCAACGTGTAAGATAGCCTTTGTTGCAAGTGTCATAGCTAAAAACTGGCCCTTTGAATGTGGTCTAATGAACAAATTCAAATATTTTAGCTTAATTTATAGGCAAAGTAATCGCATAAATTTTAATTAAATAAGTGTCCGACCTTCTCCAGGAAATATGGAAGGGATGCAGCGTGATCCAAGTGAAATTTACTTGCGAGATACCCAACATTACGATGCGATAAAGTGGAGAGCACATCTAAAGAAACGGCGATTTTATATGAGAAAGTAGTGTAGATAGCAAAAGGAAAACTGAAGATGAGAGTTCTCAAAGTTTCAAGATTGAAAAAGTTCATTGACAAGACAGGACATGCATGATCTTGTAGATAAGAATGATCGTTAAGGCGTATGTTGCTACATACCCGCAGCTAAAACCTTTGCTTTCGAGAGATAAGTATGTGAATTAACATAAACCCGTTCACGGAGAAAACAATCTTGAGGAAAGCTGATAGGAACTTGATATAATCAAAGAAGGTGAGCAGGTGGGAACTTCTCAAGGAATCTTAAGCGAATGGAATTTGATTAGCCTCTTGGGCTCACAAGTACAGTACATGTTCAGTGTGTGTATGGACACTTTATCACGAGAGACCACAAGCGGGGCTTCTCGAGGAATTTCAGGTTGATAGATTTGATTATTGTAGCCTCTTAGGCTCTCGGTCTGGTACATGTTCAAGTGTGTGTATGGACACTTTATACGGAGATGCAAAGGGGTAGGTCCATTAACACCGCATCCCCACAGAAGGCGAAAAGGAACCTCTAATCATGAATGGTCTTTCTATGAGCTGATCACTCAATCAGCTACAGAGAATACTCTTATTACAATGCTTATGATGGTAGATAACTAACTAGTGATGTGCTTTCAAGCCGTTTCAGAGCATTCATCGGGCATGCAGTCGAATTCAAATGGAGAAAAGTTGGCTCGAAAAATCTTTCAAGCATAAAGATCTGAGCCCCGGGCTGGAAACCCGGTGATAGATTTCAACTATAGGAAGCTATTTCATATGAAGAGGAATTTCCAAGAGTTTTATTCCTTGAGAAAAGAAAGTAATGGAAATTTAATGAAGAAACCATTGAGAAGCAGAGCTATTCGGAAGATGGCATAAAATTTTAGTGTTATATGTAGTCTCATTCCCATAAAGATATATACAGTGCTCCTATTAGCCTGAAGATATTGATAAGAGAAGATGCGATAAAAAAGATATTGATAAAGGAGAGAATCTGAGATGAATATTTGCTATGCTTTAGCAATAGTTGTTTTGGTCATTTTCTCGATGAACCATTCGAGACAATTCATTCCATTGTTTCAAAAAAAGTGCGAGAAAAATGACCATACCTAGGATTAAGTATCAAAAACAATAATGATATTCTCTAAACTTCATTTCTCAATTATTGATTACTAAGTTATAAAACAAATAACATTACAATATTGACAAGGAAAAAGAACATCTTTGTGTCACGAAAGGACATCAATGGTTGAAGGATTAATCTCATCAAAAGTATGGCAAATGACCTTTTTAGTATCTTTGGATGAATTCCACAGTCAAACTATCACCATAGAACATGAACAAAACAGAAACAAACAAATTAAAAACCAAATGTTGAAAATGGAAGTAAAAAAACTAGCAACCAAAATAAAAGCACAATGCATTATGGTATACGATGGTTTTCCCCATAGGACATGTAGACCACGAGGCGGCCCCTTCATTTCCAGCTCCTAGAGGGGTAATAATCAGTTGGTCTCCTTCTCTTGTTAACGAGGTATCTGATCTTTTCAAAGATTGTGGTGGCCCTGTTGAAGCCATTCTTCAACCGAACAATGCTCCGACCCGTTCAATTAACACCTAAAAAAAAAAAGATTTAAAAAATAATCTGCTTCATCATAAAATAATACCCGAAACAAATACATTCAGTAGACATTTTGTCTTGGCAACTCGATTATTTCGATTATCTAAGCCTTGGAAAAATAAAATTTTGACTTTGACAAAATGAATCATCGAGGTTGAAATTTACATTTCGTGAGAAAATCTTCACTCGAAATGACCTAGCTCCAGTGAAGCTTAAAATTCAAAATCCAACCAGAGAAAGCACGGTTTGTTTTACGAGAAAATTCAGAACTAATCAAACACAACAACTTTACATACAAGGGAGGATGTGATCAATGTTGAGGTATGTATGTGATCCAGCTTGGAATTGAGGTAGATCGATATTTGAATATTTTTCCTAAACTAAAGAAGCTAATTACAACGACTAAGAAATATTGATTGATATAGAATTTTAACCTCAAAATTCGAATTATTCGAGGAAGAAGTCAAAATATAGAAAACTACGAGGAAGGAGCTAGACACGAGATAGAGAGGATCGGCTTCGGCATTTTGGATCATTTGGAATGCAACTCTCACGCTTTCCCCAAGGCCTTGGGTTTCGCTCGACATTCCCACTTTGTTTATGAGAATCGCCACATTTCCATCTACACTTATCACCGGAGTTCCATTCTCTCTCCAAACTTCACATCTCCAAGCAGAGAAACAAAGTGCATGGATAACCTTTACCTTTCTTATTGTTTTCTTCCTCGATTTGTGGCCTCTTACGATTGACTACCTTGGGATCTCACGGTGATGTTTAAAACCAGAGCCACAACAAAGTCAAGAACCATGTCGCTAATAGGATCCGATCTCCAGTGCAATGAAATATGCTTCTCTAACTCATACTTCTTTATCCAACGGATTTCATGGACACGAAGCTGGACTCGAGTTCTTCATCTGCGATGACACCACACTCTTAAATACGCGACATGCTTGATACACCAAGGCACCAACGTAAGCAATAGTAATCCTCCCAGGAGATATTTCTTTGTGGACATTTGAAAGGCGTGGAGATCATCGGGTGCCATTATCGATAAGTGAACGCTTTCTTTACCCGATGAAGCGCGCTGCGGTTCCACGGAGCAGAGTGTTTACGATAGCCTCAATGGTTTTGCCATTTTATGAGTAAAATACATCTCAGCCGTGACGGAGTTCTTTGGAAATAATTTTGAATTGTTGCGGTCGACAAGCCTGCAAGTTGATAAGCTTCTGTTTGAGCTTCCGTCTCATTAGCCTCTCCATGGACAAGAATGATGTTAAGAGTGGCATGAAATCCTTGAGGCAATACTTATCTGTCTGAAAATCTGCATGAGCGAGAAGATATGTAGTGGACCTGCATGTTGAGGGGGGCAATTAAGACCATTCATTAGAGTAACTTCATGGGTTCATTGTGATGGTTTTGCCAGCGTTCCTTCCACGACATACCCGGGTATAACACATGCATTTTTCTTATCCAGGCACCACGTTTCAAATAGTTGTCTTGACAATCCACTCTAGAACCCCATTCGGACTCGCCATCACCAACTGATGGACCTACATGCGTTAAAATTCTCAATGCTCTTCAAAGTAGATATGTGCTTGAAGTCAAAGGATTCGAATTTGCAAAATTGATTGCAGATCCTCTTATTCATGGAGTTGATGTATGCGAGTAAATGACATACACCTTTTACGAGGGAAGCATAATATATGGGTATGTTATGGAGCTCGGGATGGTTAGACCAATACTCATCAGGGATTAGAACACAGCCGCCTTGAGAAATGGTTGAGTGGATGACATCTGTGAAGCGCTTTTCTCTCACATTCCGAGGTTGATGGAATTGCACACCATAAGTGGATTCAATTATACAATATCGGGGAGAGCTGGGATCTCGGCGGCACGAATCACCGTCTTCTTTGAAATAGTCTCGGTGTAAAGTACTCGAACAGCAATACTCGACCTAAACATGGCAGCTCGAGGGCGTGCCAGTGTGTAACACCAAAATCGTATACCATTTACTTTAAAGTCGTGGAAATCAATAGCACGAAGATTGATTTAGTATATTTACGAGACATTAAATGGAGATAATCAAATTAAGCAACACATCTAAAGTCAATTATTTGTAAATAAACGATCTGTAATAGCGAGTTATATCACGACAGTATTTTGGCATATGAGAAATACACACACCTGTGCTTCCCTTTTTTGGTAGTTTATATTTTATTAGATTGGTGTTATGTAACATGTTTGAGCTATATTCAAACAATAACATAATCTTGTGTGGAGCACCAAAATCAATATTAGAAGTATGGTCCAGTTAAATCTTAATAGACTAATTCTTGCTATATTAGTATTGTTGCCAAAACCTCCTATGTTGAAGACAAAACCCAATTAATCTCATAGAAGGTGAAGAACAAATTCCACGGATGAAGATCTAAAAGCGATACAATACTTGCACTTTCGGGTAGAGATCTATGATTCAGTGCAAGAATGTCTATGGTAGAAAGATTTAAGTTTAAGAATGAGGTAGTAGATGTTTAACGGTATTAATTTCGAATAAAGAGACGGGATAGAACATTAGAAAACTGCAAATTTAAAATAAACGAGATCTAATCTGTCCAGTGATACAAGAGAAGGATGAGAAATCAAAGCGGCTCGATATAGTGATCTTGTTGGCTATTCAGATCAGATTTTCCATGGAATAAGGTGCTCATTTAAAACTTTAAAGATAACATTGACCAAGAATTTAGAACCAGAAAATAAAAAAGATTCAAAGACCCAAATCTAAGTCCCTTACAACGATGAGGAAATAGATGCATTTAGATTAGCTTTCAAAATCGGTTAGACAGTAGAGAGAGGAGATTAAGGAAACTATTACTAATCTCTAAAGGGAGAATGAAACATACATCTCTGAGCAAAATCAGCTCACCTCGATTTTATCCATGAAGCGAAGAATGTCTTGTTCATCATACAACATATCTTGGCGAAACTGCTACTTTCATAATCAGAGCAAAATAACTTTGTAGATAGCCTTTGTTGCATGTGTCATAAAGCTTCATGCCCCAGATGTGGTCTAATGAACAAATTCAAATATTTTAAAAGCAATTTATAGGCAAAGTAATAAGCATAAATTTTAATTAAATAAATGGCCAAAACCTTCTCCGGGAAATATGGAAGGGATGCGGCATGATCAGTGAAAGTGCCTGAGAAATGCAACTACATTACAATGCAAATAAAGGGAAGCAAATCTAAAAGAGCAGACGATTTTACATGAGAAAGTAGAGTAGATAGCAAAAAGGAAAAGAAGATGAAAGTTCTAAAATGTTTCAAGATTGACAAAAGTTCATTGACAAGACAAGACATGAAGATGCGAATGAAATGATCATTAAGCGGCATATGTTGCTACATACCCTGACTAAAACACTTCGCGAGAGATATGTATGAGATTAACATAAACCCATTCAGAAGAAAACAATCTTTGAGGAAAGCAATGGGAACTTCAATATAATCAGAAGGTGCATGATTGGGGGCTTCTCAAGGAATTTTATGAATGGGTGATTAATGTAGCCTCTCGGGCTCACAAGTACGAAAGTACATGTTCAGTGTGTGTATGGACACTTTATACGAGAGATCTGAAGGGGCTTCTCAAAGGAACTCAGGTGATAGATTTGATTATTGTGGCCTCTCGGGCTCTCAAGTCTGAAAGTACATGTTCAAGTGTGTGTATGGACACTTTATACGAGGAGATGCAGGGGGTGGAGTCCATTCTTTGCATCCTAGAGAGGGACGGAAAGGGGACTCAATCATGAATGGTCTTTTCTATGGTGATCACTCGATCCATTTCTGAGGAGAATACTCTTATTACAATGCTTATGATGGTAGATAACTAAATGCGATGTGCTTTCAGCTAGTTTCAAGAGCATTCATCGATATCACGGTCGAGTCAAATGGAGAAAAGTTGGCTCGAGAAAATCTTCAGACGGGCTGGAAACCAGTGATAGATTTGACTATAGGAAGCTATTTCATATGAAGAGGAATTTCAAGAGTTTAATCCTTGAGGAAAAAGAAATATTGGGAAATTTTAATGAAGAAACCATTGAGAAGCAGAGCCATTGAAAGATGGCATAAAATTTGGGTGTTATATGTAGTCTCATTCCGTAAGATATATCTACTTGGTGCTCCCCCAACCATACCAGATATTGGTAGGAAGATCTGAGGATAGATATTTATATGCTTTAGCAATAGTTGTTTTAGGTCATTTTTCTTAGGAGACCATTCGGGGAACAATTCATTCCATTGTTTCAAAAAAATTTGCAGAAAATGACCATACCTAGGATTACAATGAAAACAATAATGATATTCTCTAAACTTCATTTCTACCAATCGGCCCGATTGAAGGATCAATCTCATCAAGTATGGCAAGCGGCCATTACTGAGCATCTTTGGATAGATTCCACGATCGAACTATCACCATAGAACATGAACAAAAAGCGAGCAAACAAATTAAAAACCAAATGTTGAAAATGGAAGTAAAACTAGCAACCAAAATAAAAGCCTGATGCATTATGGTATACCAATATGGTTTTCCCTTTATAGGACACGTATTAGACAGAACGGCCCACTTCATTTCCAGCTCTAGAGGTAATAATCAGTTGGTCTCCTTCTCTTGTTAACGGTATCGAGTCTTTTCAAAGACCGTGGTGGCCCTGTTGAGCCATTCTTGGCCAGTGATACTCAGACCCCTTCGGTTAACGCCTAAAAAAATTTAAGAAATAAATACCTTCCGTCATAAATAATGCGAAAACAAATACGACTCATGAGACATTTTGTCATGGCAACTCCAGTTATTTTGGTGATTATCTAAGCACAGGAAAAATAAAATTTTGACTTTGACAAAATGACTCTGTACGGAGATTGAAATTTACATTTAGTGAGAAAATCTTCACTCGAAGCTAATGACCTAGCTCGAATTAGGCTCAAATTCAAAATCCAACCAGAGAAGTTTGTTTTGAAAAATCAGAACCAAAAATTTAAATCTTACATGAAGCTCGGCTCTCATACTTTAGAAAAACAACATAAAAACGCAGATTCAATTTCTTCATTTCGCTCTCTTCTCTTCCTTTCTCATAATCAAACACAACAACTTTACATACAAGGGAGGAGGAAGAAGAGAGAGAAAAGAAACTTCGCACAAACTATAAAGATCGTAGTATGGGAGGCAATTACGAGGGCATTTCACGGCGTGTCGGGAACCAGAGAGGGGAAAGAAAAACAAAGCCCGGAACAAAAAGAAAATCGTAGAAGCAGGAGGGTTAGAGAGCTTACAGTGTACAGTGATTGAATGACCTCAGAATCTGCAGAGGAAGAAAGTGAGCTAAAAACCCTAATTTCAGAAGACACGAAAAAAAATATTTTAAATTTAAAAATAAAATAAAATAAATGACCCTTTGGTGGGAGTCGATCCACGACCTTGATCCAGAAATTGACGTATCATAAAAATAAGAATGAATAGTATTTTTCTTTCACTTTTTTTCCTTTTATTTATTTTTTCTTAAACGCCCTTAAAATTGATAAGAATCAAACATATCATAAAAACAATGAATATGGTATTAGTATATAAAGTGACTCTAAAAATATGGTATTAATTTTTTTTTTTACAACTAAACACATTAGTATAATATAGTAATTAAATATTGAAACGTTCTACCATGTGATATTTAGTATGATAATTTATTATTAAAATCTTAATATTCTTAATATATGATGATTCTAAAGGAAAGTGAATTGAGAAAAATTAGAATTACATATTTTAATAAATAAAATGTAAATTTTTAAGGTTTTTAAGGAATTTAAAAAAATTAATTTAATTTTTTTAAAAGACATCAAATTGACAACTTATCAACATCATGCAATACTTTCTCAAACATTAAAGGAAATGAGTGAGAAGTTTCTCGAGCTTTCCCATTGCCCAGAGGTGTTTATTTAATATCATGGAAACTTGATATTAACGTTGTCTGTCGTCGAAAATGTTTTACACTTTGAACTTATTTTCCATACAAAACAAACAAACAAACATACATACGCTACTTGGTAATTACATACGAAGCGAGGTGTATTTGCCTACTGTGCAGATTCTCGAGATTCCTAACTCTTTGTTGCAGTGTTATTATCATCTTGCTCTGCATTTCACCTCAAGCTACTCAGTATGCTCGCCATTTTTGTTCCTCGTCTGGACTTTCATGATAAACCATTACTCAATTTTGAAGGTTTGATGAGATAGTTATGTGGTTAGAGCATCGGGAAGATTAGTTGATGATCCAAGAACTTTACCACCTACGATACGGAAAGCAGTAAGTTACTTTTCCATCTTTGTTCACTGGATTGGAGTGCATCAAATGCTACTGTCATCTCTTTGTGTTCTTCATTTGCATATATCTGCCCGATTAGTTTTGGCAATCTTTGTTCACTTTTCTCGTACATTCACAGAGTCTACAGTTTAAGCGAAAACAATCCCTCGAAACGCCAGGGTGCTCGGCCCAGAGTGACATCCTATAGCCATATACCTGTATCCAAATTACAGAAGATGAATATTGAGATATGAATGCAAATGTTTTTGAAACAATATGAAAAAAAAATATATATATGATACGCAAGCAACCTGGCTGCAGGGATGAGTCTTCTTCCCTGACCATGTGTATGTTGGCTGATAAGCGCCCATGGCAATCTCGGTATCCCTTGAAAGTTGAACCATCCAAGGATCTCTGGTTAATATTGGCGGATCCCATCAGGACATATTCATCATCAACTATCATCCCTTTGGCATGGACATACATCATAAATCTGCGAGTGCACCCAGGCTAATCCACCCTTGATGAAGAGAAAAGAAAAAACGGACTACGAAGGTGAATAATAATGGTGAACATATATAACCACCGGATTTGCGACTATAATGGAACAAATGATTCTCGAGGTTGATATGTCTACATGATAAATGCACCATCGGCCAGAGGCAAATTTCCTTTTCATCGGTATTACTCGAAACATGAAAATATAGTCTAAACAATAGAAGATGGGAAAAATAAAGGGTGAATTTATGAAAGGCTAGCTCGTATGTAAATTCAAGATACGAGACATGATATTGAATGAGCACTATACGATTAAAATAATTTTCTGTATTTAGCTTTATGTAGAAAATACTAGAAAATCAAGTATGATGAAAATTAATCGAATTATACCTTCTCGAACTATTTAATCATTATGTATAAAATTAAATTAATTAAAGTAGAGCTTGAAGTAGCTTACAAAAATAATTTATTGACCTTAATATTTTTCTTTTGCTTCTTTTTCCTTAAACCAAACCTATTTGAAACAAATATGCGAGAGGGAAAGGCCCGATATTACATAGAACAACAAATTACTAGCAGTAAGAATTACAGGTTGAGCGAAATCGTTAATTTCCGGCTCAATCCTTTTTTTTCCTTTAATTTATGATTAAATTATAAAATATGGAGCATTATACTTCAACCACAATGATATACAATTCAAATTAGGTGGCCTAATTAGATATTCTTGTGATAAATGTTTTTTTGGATAAATTAAAAAAAGGAATACATGTAATAGTTAACTATTAACATGAGAGGAAAATGCCTATACCAATCACCCGCCGAGTTCTGAAGAATTGCATGTTGAAGAGGACTTTACGTAGATGAACTTTCACACTTTCGAGCGATAAAGTTCCAAATAATCATTGGGTGATGCGTATCGTAAGGCACCTTTGTCTTTGCCGTAATTTGGTACATCATACTCATTGTTTTGTCCCTACCAGTCGATAGATTTGATGCTTTAGGATCAAATAAGTGTTTCTCGTTTAAAAATTTGAGTAGGTGAGCTAGAGATAATATTGAAAAATATATGAAGAGAAGTGATAGAAAGCCATATAGTCCCCTGGCGCTTTCTAGGGAGTCTCATCAATGAGGAAAAAATAGATAAGAGAAAATCATTTTGAGTCACGCCATTGAAATTTGCAATATTTGCAAAGAAAACAAAATATTATTAACCAATTAAAATTTTTTTACATATTTTATTTATAGGCTCACATCTCTAAGAAAGAGTGAAGTATAATAGGACTCTAATGACTATTATGACTCTAATTTACAATTTGGTTTCTAACTACTAAATCTTAATTTGATTCCAACTACTAAGCCTAATTTGACTCAAACTATTAATCCTAATTCAACTCTGATTTAAACTAATAGAAATTCCCTACCTTAATGAATACGTTAAAGATTCATCTTGTATATGTTAAAGGTCGTCCCTCGTCATAACAATCATAAAATGAAAACAATATTTGAATATTTACGGCTTGATGTTCCAAAACGAGTTAGAGTCCTTCACCTATAATTCAACATAGATAGCGCTTGATCATTCTCACTCATATTTGCTTGTTGCGGAATTTGCAAGGTCCTTGACTCACCTTGTTTTGTTGTGACACCGTGAATATGAATGAAATCCTTTATTCGAATTTGTTTTTCATGAGCCTTATTAGCTTATAGTTGGACAGCCCAGGTATCTTTATATTCTCTTGATGATAAACTCATTTACAGGTTCCATCTTTTCTTGTATTCCCACTTTGTTCTATCTTTGTTCAGATAAACTTATTTTTCAAACCGTTGTTTCTTAGCAGATCTGACGTATGTACCATAAGGCATAGCGAATTTAGCTCATCTGATCAAATTTTCCATGTAGTATGAAGAGAACTTTACGTGATACAAATACTTCAAATTTAGCCTCTGGTTCATTCATTATGTACTAACAAGATGGAGAAATCCTCCTTGATCTTCACTCATTATGGATAATTAATTAATGCGCGATAACGAAACCATCACTTTATGTATTTCGGCGATAAAAATTTTACAGGTGTCATCCTTACTTGAAGGCACATAAGCAGAGTATCTATCGATAGTTATAACTTAGAGTTAACTCCTTTATTAACGCTCAATTAAAACAATATAATGAAGCACACTACAAGCTGTGATGCATCTCCTTGAATATACCCGGTAACTTCGTGATGATCAATACAAAAAGTAAGAGATCAATAGTCGGGATTTCATTTGTCTGTCCTCCAACATTTGTCATACTTCTTACAGACTCATTATCTGTAACTTTGATCACATATTGCTCCAACCTCTCTTTCTTCTTCAACTCAGTACATTAATTCCTTAGAAATCCCTTGCATGCATCCTCAATGTCAATAAGCACTACATAAATCTTATCGTTCAATTTCTCTTTAATTTATCAAGAAAATAGCTTCATGGTATATTTCATAGAAACACTCCAAGTACAAACTTGTTACCACATTACCTGCCTTAAAGTTTGCTTAAAATCACTCACTTTCAGTTCCCATAACACTAACTTGCCAAGCTTAACATCATGACCAATTGTGGAGCTTTATATTAGAGCCTTCTTTGCGCATATTATGTTTCACGAAAGTGCTTTCATCCTTTTGTCTTTATGAAGTTAGGGTCTTGTTAAACAAATTAGTCACATGCACCGCTACAAAGAAAATCCATGTTCTACAACCTTCCATATTCTCATACATCCCCTTGATTTTAGACTTCCTATCTCATATGTCACTAATAACTCCCGAAGCCTAAACTAAAAATTCTATGATATGCACTTCTAATCTGATTGAATGGTCTGCACTCATCTTCCTACTTTGTCTTTCTATTACAGCCGCTTGAATAGAACTCCTCTTAAAAACTATTTATCAAGGGGAATGGTGGTTATAAACCCATAAGACTTGGCCCAAGTAACTTAACGATGTGGGACTCATAATGGGTCATAATCCATCCCTCTTTCAAAGCAGAGCGTCCACGGGTTGAGGCGGCTTCCCGCGAGACCCCACGGTGTAGCCCTCCCACAACACTATAGTGACCCCATTGGACCCCACGGGTACTTGATCCTCCACAATTTCGGGCGGGGTCATCCCGAATGAACCACTCTAATACCCTTTGTTACAGCCACTTGGTAGAAATCACCCTTAAAGAAGCTAGTTGTCGGGGAGGGAGCCCAAGGTGATTTATAAACCAAAAATCAGCGGTAACTTAGCGATTTGGGACTCATAATGGGTCACAACACTTTCGTACCTATCTTACCATATAAATCATCCACCCAGGCCACAAAATTTACTTCAATTCTTATTTTTGTAGCCTTCTTGAAATAGTGAATAATTTTATTAACTCCATCTTATCGATGCTACATTCTTTTCTTAACATTTTCCTCTTGCAAATCTTACATTCCACCAACAATTTATCTAAACCTCACCACTTTGCAACCTCTTGGAAAAATTGTCTATGTCATTCCTAAACCATGAAACTTTACCTTTTATCTTCTGATTTTAGATTCAGTATTGCATATTTTATGAATTAAATGTTCAAGGACTAACTTTATTCATAAAACTTTTCAACATTCATATTCAGGTTCATCTCCAATCCCTCTTGATGAAGATTTTACTCCAGAGGGTAAACAAATTTTAAGATTATGTAGAAGTTTGTATAAAAAAAATATATAAAATAAAAGGATGTTTTTCCTTGTCTGTTGGGAGTTGAGGCTTACCTGGATCGACCTTTACATAGACATAACTTTCTAACTTGGACCTAAGTAAAATCAGCTAATAAAAAATAATGCAGAGTGACAGATCCCACCAAAATGGAAAATGAAAAACAAAAGTAGAGTCATGCCAAGTTAGAAAATATCAACCCACATCCTCTCGAATCTTTGGAGGTAGAAGATAGCACAATACATGAGAAAAGGATGTTTGTTTAACTTTATAAAAAGAATTTCTTGCGTGACACTACTTGGAACACCTTACAGCCCACATCGGTATCACTATAGACACGAAATGTTCATATGCACTGATTTGCTACAAATTTTAAGGCCAGCTCCATAGGAGATTAAATTATCTACACTGCTCACCTGAAATAGAATGTAGATTAGAAAACATGAAGAGAATAACCTGCTTTAAAAGCATGAATTAGAAACAAAAGATTTAGAGGAAATTTTGAATAAGCATCTAATGACTTCAGAGAGTGTAAGAATACACCTAATTATTATAATCACGCGAAAATAGAAGAAGCAAGGAAAGAAAAGAAATATTATTTACATGTACGAAATGTCAAAATTTTGATGGTAAAATAGAAAATAGCAACCCAAAAATCCGAATTTTGGAAAAGAAAAAAACCAGCTCAAATAAATCTTCATGCACATAGTTTTTAGGGTAATTGGCACCCAGGCACAAAGCCTCCTCGGAGCTTAAAGTATTTAAGCCTGTGGAACAAGGCGCTTGAGTGAAGTGAAATGTGACCTCAAATGCACATTATTTTATAAAATATTATTCAAATCTAAATGAATTAAAAAAAAAATTAACATTCCTAACATTTAAAAGAAACATTCAATATAAAAGGTAAAGAAATTATATGAATACAATATATATAATTAGAAATTTCAAAAGTAAAGTGTTCGAAAAAGGAAATTAAAGTGCGCAAGGTGCGCCTTTAAAGCGTGTTCATGCATTCAATATTATCAATGTAGATAAGATTTTCATGTATCTCTACTCAAAAGCAGTGAAGAAATTTCATCCAAAAGCTTATCATGTTAGGTTGTGCATTGTGCACACCAAGCTAATACTTCCTAAAATTTAGGATCATACCCATACGTGGAGAGCTGTGGATGTCGGACCATGAATTGCACAAATAAATGACCCCATGATGCATGAGGCTATATAACCCATCTCAAATACGGCCCCAGCGCCTCCACATGTGAAGAGATAGAGATAGATCAACAAACATAGATATATGATTAGGGAATGAACAAGCAAGAAACTTGGGTGAGACAAATTGAGATTTCTACTTAACCCAGCTCTAATATCTTGTTAAGATGCCAATTTGACCCAAAAATTGAAGCCCATGATGCATATCAAGTAACATGAGTTATATTAGCAAGTAGACCAGATACTTGAATTATTCTTTAAGGACTTCAAGGCATTAAAATAGATAACATTTTGAAATAAATATCAAGATAATAAAATCACCTTCATGTTTTTTACCGAGTTTAAATTTGGGGTGGTACTTGATGTCTCAGTAGTGCAGCAACTCGACGCCACAGTAGGAATTAGGATGATGACCAGGCCCAGGCAATCTATCACTTCGCTTACACTGCATTTTTTGTATGATGGCGATAATATGCGAGATCGAGAAAATGCGGTTCTCTATGTAAGCGAAATTGTTCTGTAGATCTTATAGCTTCCACATAAAGCGACATGTATGCTCTTATCTATTTTCAAATTCTTTCCCACAAACAAAGATTACGCAAGCAAAGGGGGTGATAGAAAAGCCATTTTACTAGTATAAAGTCAGCTAACATAAACCTGATTGAATTAATTTAGGGGATCTGAACTCCGCGAATTAACAAGGATTGCACATAAAGCGTAGTCTAACATGCCTGGCATCTAAAACAAGCTTTGGGAATCCCTCACATATCTGAATCAATTGGCCAAAGAAATACCTAGTACCAAGAGGTAGAAACCATCGAGAATCGTAGTCCTTTTGTTTTTCCATCTCGAATAGGTAATATGAGTAAGTAATTGATGCTTCAAAATAACTTTGGTATTTTGTACCTACACATATCAATTCTTTGGATCATCTTGATGTAACGGAAGCATGAGTCACCGGTAGGACTACAGGGATGGAGTGATTATCCATGAAATGCGGTCTAGCTTTATCGAAGCATCTTCATGCCCGATGTGTGACCTTTTAAGCTGAAATCGCGCCATTTTGCTTTTCTCCATCTTTGTTAGGATTCGTCATTGTATTATATGCAGGACCCCCAACTTTAAAGTGCAAATCATGCCATGGTTGCCTCGGACCACGGGCACGAGACTATACATATTACCAGGAACACAACTGTCAAAACAATGTATTGGAATATAATTTCCTTTAATGCATTGCTACGAGACACCTTTTTCATCGGGAAGAAAACTAAGACATGAAAGAAGCGAAGTAACATTTAGAGGATACATGATGGAACGGGAAATTCGGTAGCAACAAAGATATATCGGTAACACATTAGACATTTGCAATCCCGTTTTCTATAAAGCGAGAAGGAAGCCTATGAAATAAAGCATCAAAGTCTACTATTGTAGGCTTAGTCATCGGTTTGAAATAAGTGATGGCATAAAATGCATGCCTTGCATCATTATTTGCGTTCATTGATTATCAAATTGAATAATTATTTGAAACTCATCACAGTTGAATCAACTAAGGATTCCATTTAGCGAGGTAGTCTTGATCTAGTACAATCTTTTCACTTAAAAACTCATAAATGCTTCTCGAACTTTGTTACAACTACAAATATGAATTACAACTATAGGTGCTGTGTAGGTTTTCAGCGTCCCAAAACTACAATCGATAAATTACTTACAAGCATCTCATTCATAGTGATGTTCAGGGCCCCCACATCTCTATCTTATCTTGGTTTTAAATGATTTGTAGAGTTTTATCCATGATTGCTACGCACCACATGGGTTGCTAAACAAAAAAATACAACTTCCCTCCCATCGAAAATTTCATAAAATGATTTGCAACTCATTTTCAAACAAAAAATACAAGTTTTCAGAGTTGCTAATGGAAAAGAGTATTCCAATTCAATTTTACTAACTTATATTCTTGAAAATGGCAACATATATTTTTCTTTGTGCAATAACAGACCTTACCAAAATGGGGTGGCCAAAAGAAAGAATTAACATCTTTTAGAAACAGGAAGAGCTCTACTGTTCACAAAAAAACATCCAAAAAGTCCATTTTGAACCATCGTATTATAACAACCACACATTTGATCGAGTAGCCTTAAAAAGATTCTAGATATAAAAAGTCCAATCGATATGCTGAAAGGCTATGATTCCCTTTGGATCTTCTCTACTAAAATATTTGGTATATTTATGTTTATATGAGTAAAGGAGTCAAATTATCTAAGAGCTCTTATGCGTATGTTCTTTGATTATTCTCAACTCATAAGGGTTTGAGTATTTTTCACCCTCAATCGAAAAAAATATATCACGGTAGATTAAATCTTTGAGAAACCTTCCATTTTTGTCGGACAACTCTTTCTGAGGAGAATTCAAAAGTTAAAATTTGACATCATTTGTATCCTAACCTAGTCCAATTTACTCTACTATAAATAATCTCATCAATGACCCTAAAATTGAGCCTATAACTCATAGAATGATGTTGGTAACAAAATGAATGAAGTTCTTGGAATTCTATAAACTCCACTTGGTATCTTCGAGAAGAAGAAGGGAGAATGTGATAAAATCATGATGAAGGACAGCGAAGGATGGTTGCTTATCTCCAAATAGGTGAGTTAGGGATTCTATTTGTATGATGTAAAGAGGAACAAGGAATAAAGTTTATATAGAAAAAATTAAATTAAAGAAAAAAAAAGAGAAAAAGAGCAACAAAGAGACGAAAACCTTAGTCACCAAGGCCTTCTACATAGTGGCGGAGCTAGGGTGTGACTTGATTTTGGAGAAGGCTTAGAGTTATTCTTCCCTCTCTTTTGAAATCTGCAAATTATTTCTTCCCATTTCCCTCTTAAATGCTGTTTTAAACATGAAAGAAAGACACTTGGGATGCAGGATGAAGAGGGTTGTAAACAATTTTTATAAAAAAATTTGAGTGAGATTTACTAGCTATATGATTTGAAAATGGCATTGGCTTTAGTGTAATGGTTAAAGCTTTGCTTTCAAGGGGCATCCTTTAGTTACAAGTTTCAATCCCTTGGCACATTGGACATAGGAAATTTTTTTATTTTACAATTTTAGGGGCTTATGCTAACTCCTATCTTTGCTTCACAAGTCTCTCATCATTGAGTGTAACATGTCTGATAATTAAAAAAAAAAAAAAAACTAGTACTATTAATATCAATTCGTTTTTGATTTATATTGATTAACTTTATTTATAAGTTTCTCCTAAGAATTTGAAGTTTATTAGGATTCCGATGATCTTTTATGATTCTAATTCTAATTATAATTTATAATCTAATCGGCTAATCCTAATTTGACTCCAATGATGATCCTACTTTAATGCCAACTCATACTAACTCTAATTTAGTTCCAAGCAATAATGAATTCCAATTAAAGTTTATCCATATCTTTTCTTTCCTTTCTTGAATATAATTTACTATATTTTCCCCTAATCATCTACCTTTTTTCTAATTGTCAATTCCCATCTCCAAAGAAAGGTATTATTTTCAATCCCCTTCATCTCAATCAAATTCTTTAATAAAGTCTAGACTTGGATGCTCCCATTGCGATAGGAACGGTGTTTAGAGCCGCACTAAATGTCCCTAGCCTACTTTGTCTCCCTCTGAGTAAGTATTGGCCTTTACATTTGCTTTGTCATAAAATAATAATAATAATAAATCAGCCACGAAAATGTACAAGAAACTCTAGAAATCTAAATATGGAAACATTGTGTTTGTGGAAATGAGGGCACTCCGTAGAGTGAAAGATGGGAAGTGGGCCCGATTTGCTTTTAGTGGAAAGAAACCCATTAGGATGCAAATGGGTTTGAATCCCATATAAAACCAATAGCTCTATTGAGAGATGCAAGATGAGATTAGTAGCTAAGGAAAAACTCAAATTTTATTAATGGTTATCAATTTGCTCCGATGACTAAGATGAATTCAATTACAATCCTTTTATCTCTACCAGCTAATTTTGTTTGGAACTTATTCCTATTCGATATTAAAAATTCTTTTTTTCATGGGAAGTTAGAGGAGGAAGTGTATATGGATTTACGACTAGGAAATCCAACAAGAAGAGGGTATTTGCAACTAAAGAAAATCATTGATGGTCCCTAGGGCTTGGTTTAAGCCATTTACTAATTCATTAAAGAAATATGGCTTTGAAACGAGAGACCGCCTTGTATATTTCAAATGCACCATTCATGAAAATGAACATTCCATTGTCTATGTGAAACGATATAATTGTTGTAGTTTACAATTTTAAGGAAATTCAAGTTTAAAGATACACTTGATAGAAGAATTTGAGATAAAGGTGTGCGGACCACGAGATATTTTCTTAGCATGGAAGAAGCGAGAACCCAGAGCATTGCATGACTATTTGCAAAGAAAGCATGTATTTAATCTCCATGAAATATTCAAGATAACAAGATGCAAACTTGATGTTACACTTACAGAGATCGATACAAAACGGAGCGGAGATTAAGGGAGATTCAATAGACGAGGTGGTGTCGGGAACATGTAAGAGGCTTATTTGACTAAATAGACATAGCCCTATACTATAGTATTGTCAATGACTTAACTCAGACTAAAGTTTTATCTGGGCGGTTGAAAAGTTCTTAAGCTACCTTAAAGCCACACCAAGTAAGGGTCTTTTTCTTTTCTTTTTTTAGGAAGAGCGACCGTCTTCTAATGAGTTTATATGAATTACGGACTGGGGTGATTCGTCCCGATGGCGAAGATCAACTATAGGTTATGGTGCTATAGTTTGGAACATCAATGTAATTAAGTATGACAAGGGTATGGTTGAACTACAAAAGTAAACATCATGAGTATTTTGGAACCAAAAAAAGTTAATATGCAAAATCAAAAGTCGAGCATTTGTGCACCTTATCTCCTTTATTCTTAAAAATATGTTAAAAATAAAATTTTGTGCATATGTAATATTTTAGTTTTAATTAGCTCTCATATCTATATAATCATTCTTTAAAACAATTAAGGGAAACAAGAAGACAATTAAAAATAAATCAAAAAAATAATCTAAAAATACATTATTTTATACATTCTTTCCCTTTTCCTCCCTTACATTTTTTCCGTATTTATATTCCTGACGTTGTACTATTCTATTCTTACAAGGACTCGGGGCGACATGCCGGTAAAACTCTATTCTTACAAGTACCTGACACCCTGTTCACCCTTTCCCATTATTAACTGAGACAAGCCTCAAGGGCCCCTTAAGTATGTTATTATATATAAATATTTAAATTAAGACATTAATTTATGATGAATCAACTCATCCATCAAGGGTGATCCACCAAAGATAACAATATCTCCTACACATAATTTAAATCTATCTAAGCTCTAAACTTGAACATAAAAATGGAATGTAGATGAAGTAAGTTATGTAACCCCATCAATACTAGCAATTTGCTACATAATTATCTCGAATAGAGCGCATAGCAACCATCACACCAAATAATATATGACAATTAATATAGTTTGTCCTTTTCTTAAGTTAATCAACCTTTTTTGCATAATATATCACTTTAAATTAATACTTTCATAGAAAGAAACTAACAATTATTTTTTATTACAATTTTGAATAGAAGTAACAAATGCCAAATTTGCCATAGAAAGAAAACAAACACATAAATACAGATAGAGGCGAGCAACAAGCAAAGGTGGTTTGTTATCTATGGGTGGTCACACATTTATCAAGTAGCCTAAGGTTTCCATGCTCACAAAAAGCTCCATTGTGCTCAAAATTAGGTTTGCGAGAAAGGAATTAATAAGAGGCTCAAATCTCATCTTAAAGAAGAATACACTGTGTAGATCTAGCATTGTATCGAGCAATAAAACCTGACCCGGGAAAGCGACAATGTGTTCCACATGCTTCACTAATAAAACATTCGGGTTATGCATTGATAATCATAATTTCAGGGAGATAACTACGTTCAACAATATAATGCATTTGTGAAGCTCGGTAAGCGAAAATCGGAAAGAGGAAAATCTCTTGAGTGTTACCACATATAAGATTACAAGAAAGAAATCAATGTTGAATATTTTCTAAACTAATATTAATTACTTGACTAAGAAATGTTGATTGATATAGGACTTCAACCTCAAAATTCAAATTAATCAGGAAGAAGTCAAATATAGAAAGGCTGAGGAAGGAGCTAAGACACGGATAGAGGGATTGGCTTCACAGCATTTTGGATCATTGGAATCTTCTTCGCCCTTTCCTTAAGGCTTTCGTTTCGCTCTCAACATTCCCACTTTGTTTTATCAAGATCGCCACATTTCCATCTACACTTATCACGATTTCCCATTCTCTCGAACGGAGAAACAAAGTGCATGGATAACAGCACTACGCTTTGTAATTGTTTTCTTCTTAAGTTTTGTAGCCTCTTGATTGGCTTGCTACCTTAGGGATCTCTGTGATTTAAAACCGAGCCCTGCAGTCGAAACCATGTCGCTAATAGGATCGATCTCGGTCACAATGAAATATGCTTCTCGAGCTCATACTTCACTTTGTCAGCCCAGTTCATGGACACCCAGCTCGACCCTCAGTTCTTAGTGCGGTGACTCCGCGCTCGAATATCACGCCCGACTGTGCTTCAATACACCCGAGGCACCGGTGTAAGCAATGGTAATCCTCTAGGAGATATTTATTTGTGGATAACTGCGAGAAGACATGGATATCATCAAAGTGCCATTATCGATAGAGTGAGCGCTTTCTTTACTGGTAAGCCGGCGACGGTTTCCACCAGGCTTGAGGGTGCTTTCAGCCGACCTCCCAATGGTATTTTCCATTTTCTCGAGTTGATACATCTCCAATAGTGACGGTTCTTTGGGGAAATAATTTTGGTGTTGAGGTCAACAAGCTTGGGTGATAAGCCACATTTGAGCCTCCTATCTCATTCCACGGATGAAGAGATCTAAAACGATGTACTTGCACTGGGTAGAATCTATGATTCGGTAAAGAATGTCTATCTTCAGAAAGATATAAGCTTAAGAATGGGGTAGTAGATGTTTAACGGTATTAATTTCAAATAAGAAACCAAGATGAGCAGTGAGGCAAGGCTGCAAATTTAAATAAATGGATCTAAGCTAATGCATGATACATGGACCATTTCGAGGCCTTGAAAAGGAAGTCTGAAGGATTAGAAATCAAAACGACTCGTCTGAGTGAAATCTTGTTCATTGTTCCAACTCAATTTCCATGGAATAGAAATTACTCATTGAAACTTTAAAAGATAACATTAACCAAAATTTAGAACCAGAAAATAAAGATTAAAAAACCCGAATCTAAGTCCCTTACAACTTGATCGGGAAAGCAGATGCATTTAGATTAGCTTCAAAATTGATTCGGACAATGAAAGGAAATTAGAGGAAACTATTACTGTAGTCTCAAAGGGAATGAAACATACATCTACAAACAAAAAATCAACTCACCTCGAATTTTATCCATGGAGCGAAGAATGTCTTGTTCATCATATAGCATATCTTGTGAAACATTTTCTCACTTTCATACTCGAGACAAAACAACTTGTAAGATAGCCTTTGTTGCATGTGTCATAAAAGCTCGCCTTTACAATATCTAATATAAATCTGGTAGCCTGTTTTGGGGCTAAATGGCAGGCAAAGTAATAGCATAAATTTGACTAATAAATGGCCAACCTTTTCAAGAAATCGAAGGGATGCAAGATGATCCAAGTGAAACAGACAGAAATGCAAACATTACAATGGCGGCAAAGAAAGTGGAGAGCACATCTAAAAGAACAGGGGCAATTTTAAACGAGAAAGTAGAGTAGATAACCAAAAAGGAAAACTGAAGATGAAAGTTCTAAAAAGTTTCAAGATTGACAAAAGTTCATTAACAAGACAAGACATGCAAGATACTGAATGAAATGATCATTAAGAGTATACATACCACAGCTAAGAGCACTACTCGTAGATAAGGAGGATTAACATAAACCCATTCACCGAGAAGAAAACAATGCCGAGAGTCAGAAACCCTCGGAAAATCACCTTTTCCCAAAGGGTAATAGCAATTTATCAGAAAACCGGAATTTTTCAGATATCGGATGACGAAACTATTCTCCGCTGAAATCGTCTCGTGAAATATAGCTACCATGCTCGAGACTCGCTGGATTCCTAGGATAGTCAAATTTCACGCTTTTCGAGGCATTAAGTGTCTGATGACACATGGCATGAGCTAGGATGCCACATGGCACTTAAGAGAGTGACACATGGCAGATTCACAGACTGAATGTGGCCCAATAAGCCACATGAAAGATGATGCAATAAAGGAAATAAAGAAAGAAGGAAATACGAGGAAAACATGGACAACATAAATGGTGCATGAGGAAAGGGTGAGAGTTTCCCTTTGACCAATTCGGTCAATGCAAATCCAAGAGGGGGAGAAAAGAAAAGCAAAAGAGAAAAAGGAAAAGAAGGAGGAACGAACAAAAACAGTTCGTGGGAAAGAGAAGGAGAAAGGAGAAAAGAGAAAGGGAGGATTTCTTGGCCTCGATGGTCGGTTCACAAATCAAGACTAAAGTTGGTACATCGCAGCCACATCTATGTGTGACACCACTCAAACTTGGAGTTTCGACAAACCCGATAAGGTAGGGAATTTTCCTACTCCTGGCTTATTTTAAAACCTAAAGGCCTTTATAATGGTAAGGGTTGTCTATGGAGGTCAAATAGTAGAGGCCATATTATTTTAGTTCCAAAACTCAGACTGAATGGTAGAGATTTCTATGATCGGCTTCATACGCCCAAGACTGCTGTGAGTTGTTCGAACTGGAAACTAAAAGTTTTGGTGTTTTGTGTTGTGTTTCATGATGTGTGGATGTTTGGAACCAAACTGGTCTATGTTTCTGTGAAGGGACTGCGGAGGTATCCCCACATTGGAAGTGGTCCAAGATCAGGACCTCGTTGTGTGTTATTGCTTACATGAATAAATATCGTGTGAAAAGTATCATGTTAGTATATGCTATTTGGATGTATTAACATGGATTGCATGGATGTAAATTATAATTATCCATAATATATAAATGTTTCATGTAGTACCATATATACATGTAACATGAAGGAAATGCATCAGACACAGACTATACGCACGGTCACATCGCGCCAAGTCGGGTGTGGGTGCATGGTAATTGTGAAACCCTCGAAAAGTCCGCATTTCCAATGAACATAAAACAAGACGGCTTGAATATCCGAAATTTTTCTAGATCTCTTGATGACTAAACTGACTTCAATTTGAATCGTCTCGCGAAATCTAGCTACCGTTGACTTCTCATTAATTCGAGACAAATAATTTTATGTTTTTCGAGGTAATCTGGGTAATGAGACATTTGGCACACTTTGGAGTGCTCAAGAGGTGTCATGTGTCATGTGCAGAGTTATTCAAACATGAGCCTGCGGCTATGGTGGACATATGGCATGATGCCATCGAGGAAAATCCCAAAGCATGTGGTTAAGTGGATAAGGAAATCCAAGCCAACCAATGATAGCTTGACATGTGGCATGAGAGGACAAGTCCTCTTGACCCAAGCTCTCCCAACCGGATTTGGGAGAAGGAAAAAGGGAGGGAAAAATAAAAGAGAAGATTTTTAGAGAGAAATCACTCTAGATTTCCCGGCTCGGGACCGTCGTTCTCACGAGAAAGAGGAGAAGTTGGTCTACGCTACAAGAAGCACGTGCGTGGACACCTGGGTCAGGTGGAGTCGACAACTTCTGAGGTAGGGATCTTCTCCTACTTGTTTTATTCTTTGGCTAAGGGTCATTTTAATGGATGAGGATTTGCTAAGGCTTGGATGGCCGTGTTTTCGGTTCCAAAAGATTTGGACCAAGTGAAGAAATCCCTAGAGTGGTTTTGGACAGTCCACGGACTGTTTGTGTGGCTTGATATATTAGCATGTGTTGTATGTTTTACTTGAATGTTCGGGGTGCCATTACATGAGCACTTAGGTGGGGAGTAACCCAAGTAGGAAAATTTCACTACTGAGCATCGCTTCACCTCACAAGGGAAAAACTATTTCAGGTACCGAAGACGCACCTGGGGATGGGACGCATCCGAGGCCTTAGAGGCAAAGAAATGGCCTAGTATGGCCTTATCTTGTATTTTTGTAAAATTCTGGGTAAGAGACCCAGTTTTGGATGAATTGTAATCAAAACAATTTGAATTAAATTCTTTTTGGTATAAAATATATATTTTGATGAGTATGGATAATGGGCCCTACGTGGCCATTTTACTCTCGTACGGGTCTCATGATGTGAGACGCACAGATTTCCGCGCAGTTGACTGCGGGTCAACCCGGACCCCCGGATTGTGGCGCCATACAGACGAAAGATAGGTATACGAATACCTAGGGCTCGATGGAAAACGGGTTAGACCATGCATCCATTGTGCATTCTGATGAATTAATTGTGATGTGTGTTTGAATTGTGTGAAATTGTATGCTTGGTAAATAGCATATATGGAAAATGTCGAACACTAGGGTCGAGAAAATAAAACCCCTAAGGTTCGAGGAATTATGGGCAGAACGGTCCAGAAATGAAAAATAATAATAATAATAATAATTTTCTGGACAATCGTTCCAGTTTTTTAACATGAACAGAGTGTGTTTTGTGGAATTCTGGAAGATTATTCCAGTTTTTGCACAAGAAAAAGGGCTAAAATTAAACTCTTAAAATTTTGAGTTGTAAAAATTGCAATTGTTTAGGCTATTGCACCTTAGAGGTGGCAGGAAGGCTACTAGGAGGATTTAGAAAAAAAAAAATAATAATATATATATATATATATATATATATATATGATATACAAGGCGAGCCGGAATGGCTACTGTCAACTTACGCCGTCGCGACCCGCATTCAAATCGTGACCAAGAAGGTGCCTAGCGCGCATAAGTGTGGTAGAATGCGGCACGCAAAGAAGGCGCACAGCTGCCAGCGCACGCCCACGACTTGGGCAGCGCGCGCGCAACCTGGCTGAGGTTGGGACTAAATAGTCCTTCGTCGTGACATGAATTTCAAGTCATGACACGGGTCGATGTGCTGAGGTCGCGACTTAGCGCTTTGAGGTTGCGACTTGGTTTAGTCTTGGCGGAGGCATGATAAGGGATTTGAGCCGCAGGGCTAATTCTCGAGTAGTGACTGGATTTGAGGTCGCGACTTCCGGTTGGAAGCGTTTCAGGAGCGCCTTCGGGTTGCAACTCGACCTTACGCCGCGACTGGCCGGGCTCGTAAGATCTGGCTGGGTCACACTCGTGAAAAAGGGGTCAGCAGGTTAGGACTGATTTGAGGTCGCGGCATCGATTTAAGGTCGCGACCTGGTTTGGTTAGGCTTGAGGTCGCGACCAGGCTGGGCTGGCGACCCGCTTTTGGCGTCGCAGAGGGACACTAGCCATTGAGGTCGCGACCTGGTTTGTTCAGATTGGGCGGAAACAAAGTCGCGACCCCGTTTTGAGGCCGCGGCCTGGATTGGCCTGCTTGAGGTCGCGACCTGAATTTGAAGTTGCGACCGCCTAGGGCTGGTCGGATCGGTGTCACGTACCGGGCTTGAGTCACGATAGGGCAAAGAGCAGAGCAAATAAGGCGCAAAGAACGCTGGGCGCACGATGGCACCGCATGCGCAGCTTGCGCGCGCGACTGGTTCTCAGGTAGCGCACCGCGGTAATACAACCTAGTTTCTTTGTGATAGTGCACGCTTAGATCGCATCGCTTGATCATCGCTCATGAACACTGCTCATGAACATCGTTTCGCTGTGGATCCTAAAAAAAAACAATGAAGACAATGTTCGACCCGAGATGAATTTCTGATTTAAATTGAGTCAAAGAGTAATAACAATAATCGTTTACAAAGAACTACTTGTACAAAAAAACACTTCTCAATAAGTAGACATAATTTGAAATCAACTATTTAAAAAACATGATATGAAATCAAAGCCACTAAGGTTTACAAGAATGTGCTGTCTCTAATAGTTAATGAAGATGTCAAAATAAAATGACATTATTAATTACAAAGGTTATAAATCTTATAAACATGCAAAACCAGGAATCAAAACCACTAGAAGTAATAATGTTTATTTTACCTACTCGATATGAAACCTTCATGATAACTCCGGTTTGGTGAAAATACCGCAAAACTAAGTGTTCAAATAATGATGCAAATAGAACCGGAGATAGCATTAGCTTTTCCTTGGAGGCTTGACTTGAGCTAGAAAGGATTGGGTCGAAGTTTGGGAAGTTCCGTGTTCAAGACCTGGGCTGTGGCGATAAACAATCGTGGTATAAAGATATTTTTTAAAAGGAAAACTGGAGCTAGCATTGGAACTCTGCAGAGATTGGGAGCATACTTTGAATGGGAGCCAAACTTGACTGTGACCGGGACACACTCTGGAAGGTAGACTGTGTCTTAAGCACATTTGGACTACATAAACGATAGTCCGAACTATGGTATTAGTATATCAAGACCCAAAACATCGCTTACATAGTCATAATACATTATACAAACCCAAAAATCGAGCTAGTAACGAGGTCAATTTATGGAGCACAACACTCCATATGCTAGAGGTTTCAAATGACTAAGGTCCAAACTGCATCATAGCTGCTATGAGTTGTTTCCTTTAATCGTGCAACAATAACAGCTCTAATAAAATGTATCCGAATTCAAAGATGCTGAAAAGAATTCAAGTAAGCAAATTACAGTGATACAAAGGTACATGAAGGCATTGTTTACGTACTCTCAGTCTCATCTTGCTCCCAAGCAAGGCCAAATGTCCATCAGACATGTTCTTCATTAAAAGAGGCATTTATCGTAAATAATGAAGTCTTTGCATTCTCGCCCATACCAACAAACTCCGGGCCAGAAGTACAGACAATGAGTTTTATCCCGCCACACATAATCTGCTTAATTAGACCTAACAATCTTCTTCGTGAAAAATATAAATATCAAGCCTTGAAGTACAAGGATCCATCAGCCACAAAAAGGAAATAACCAATAATAGAAAAATAGAAATGAATAGAAGTCAACCCGCTCAGTTCCAAAGTTCGGGGGTTTGTTCCGACACTCCGCAAGTGCCCCTTGGGATGAAATTAATGATGCATCATGATCGAAATGCTTATGATTGATGAGGAAGGGACGGATGTGGGTCTATTGGTATCTCAAAGAAACATTAGAGTTTAGGAATCTTAAATTCTTCCACAACTACGAGGAGCACACACCCCATAAAGTAATCTAGGCAACAACCATACATATAGAACGCATGCAGGGACTACCTCCCGTGGTGCTATGTTGATCTCGCATCTTCTTTGAAATCTCGAATCTCTTCTTGACAATTATCTCATTCCCTTGCCAAATAATTTCAAGGCCCTTCTTCATTCCCAATCATCATCATCATCATTGAACTCATTCTCCTCATTAACCTCGCAAATTATTTCTGCATAAATTGCCTAATTATGGCTGTTAACTCAAGACTAAGAAGAGTCTTTCCAAAATACTATGCCAAACAATCCTATGCTCTTAGCGCCTACTAGTATATAACTAGGTAGACATGCCCTAGAATTCAACACCCTCGCCCTTCCCCGCTCTTAACCACCCAAAACAAATTTATGAATTCTCCAACCAAAATTTCATTCTACTAACAATGCTTTGCTTTGAAAACGGAATACATTGGCATTTATGCTTTCTATTTAGAGTTACTTTTCCGTACTACTACAAATATTTTGCAAATTAAGAGGAAGAAAGGTACTTTGAAATACTATGCAGATAGCCTTCCTCGCATGTACCTAATGTCCTCTTTAGATTCAAAATGTCAAGTTTCTCCTTTCCCTGCATTCTTAGCGACCAAACATAAACATAAAGAAAATTTCCCGAGAAATTTCACATATATATATATATATATATATATATATATATATATATATATATATATATATATATATATATATATATATATATATACACACACATATATATATTGTTTATGAGGAAAAGATAAGTCCCTCCAAAATAATTAACAAATGGGCCTGTATCTCAACGATGGCAAAAGCACATAAATCGCTAAATGACCTTACATCTTGACTATCTGATTTCTCTCCATTTGTCCCTCTTCCTTAGCAATCAAACACAATTTAAAGCAAATTTTCACACTGGTAAACTTCAAATATGCATTTTTCTGTTGTGGTAACCAATTAGAGTACTTCTATTGCTATAACACTACATGCCATAAAGCTCAGTCCAATTCACCAACACATTCCGCTTTCCTTTTCCCCAATTTCCCAAGAATCCAAACAAAGTCAATTATAAATCGAGAGACAAGAAAAAGATTTTCGCCTCAAATAAAATCAATCATTCCTGATGATAAAACAAAAATACACATGGGAGAAGTGGAGGACCATCAGCTAGTTTTGGCTCTCCATGACTCAAGCAAATTTCACCGAATGTAATCATGGAAAATGGTTTCGATAGTGGTGGCCCCAGATCGAGAGTGCTCATTAACTGCTGCATAGTCAGTCGAGAATCGGGATTGACACATAAGCATCTAATGCTATCTTCACCGCAACCACTAAGTTCAGCTCAACACTTCATCCACAGGAGGTGAGGGGCGCTGTCCATACATCATTTAACAACCAAATGGTCAGCAAAGAATCGTAATGAGGATGAGGATGAGGAGGATGTCGATGACAATGCAGTCAAAACCATGTCTCTATCAGATCTGATTCCAAAGGCAATGAAATATGCTTCTCTCGACTCATCACTAATCGTCAACCATTCATGGACACGGTAAAGTCGACCTCGGGATTCTCATCTAGCAAATGACTCCACACTCCTCAACATCTCGCTTCACCTATGCTTCAATACACCAAAGGCACCATTGTAAGCAATAGTAATCCTCTGGGAGATATTTTCTGTGGATAGCTGCGAGAAGACATGAGATCATCATGCCATTATCTCGACAAATGAACGCTTTCTTTACCGTTAAAACTACCGGCGTATTCACCGATCGGCATGGGTCTTTTTCAGCCAGCCTCCTAATGGTTTTCTCCATTTTCTCGCAGTTGAAATACGTAGAACTCATGGATCTCAAAGAGCACATAGATGACAATCTTCGCGAATAGTCTCCAAAGGTAAAGTACTAATTCGCAATATCAGCCATAAACATGGCAGCTCCAAGGACGTGCCCAACTGTTTAACACCAAAATCGTATACCATTTACTCTACTGTCCGATGGAAATCAATAACCCGCGTAAGATGACTTAATTATAGTTACAGAACATGAAAATGAGATAATAAAATTAAGTAACACATCTAAAGTCAATTGTTGTAAATGTCCAAATGGGCCGCAATGCATTAGGGATTATAGGCAAACCGATATTTTGGCATATGAGAAATACACACCATATCGCTTTCCTTTTTCGTATCACAACATACGTCGTAGTGGAGCACCAAAAGATCAATATTAGAAGTGATAGCCACTAAATCTTAATAGACTAATTCTGCTATATTAGTATTATTTGCCAAAACGCCCTATGTTGAAGACAAACCCACTAATCTCATAGAAGGTGAAGAACAAATTCCACAGATGAAGATCTAAAATGCACTCAGACTAGTAGAATCTATGATTCGTAAGAATGTCTAATACGGTATAAGATTTAAGTTTAAGAATGAGGTAGTAGATGTTTCGCAAGATAATTTTTAATACAGACCTGAGATAGAACATTAGAGCAAACTGCAAATTTAACTAAACAGATATAAGCTAATCTGTGATACATGGACCATTTCAGGCCTTCAAAAAAGGAAGTATAAGAGAAGAATGAGAAATCAAACAAATGACATGCTGATATTGTTCATTGCTCCAAATCCAATTTTCCATGGAATAAGGTACTCATTGAAACTTTAAAGATAATACTGACAAAAATTTAGAACCAGAAAATAAAAAGATTAAAAGACTAAATCTAAGTCCCTTACAACCAATCAGAAACGAATTTATTTAGATTAGCTTCAAAATCACTCGACAATGAGAGGAAATTAGAGGAAACTATTACTAGTCTCTAAAGTGGAGAATGAAACATGACCAGAAACAAAAGCAACTCACCCCAATTTTATCCATGGAGCGAAGAATCGTTCTTTGTTCATCATACACATATCTTAAACAGAAACTTTGCTCACTTTCACATAATCAGACAAAAGCAACTTGTAGATAGCCTTTGTTGCAAGTGTCAACCGGCCCTTTGAATGTGGTCTAACGAAAATTAAAATATTTTAGCTTAATTTATAGGCAAGTAATCGCATAAATTTTAATTAAATAAATGGTCCACCTTCCAAGAAATATGGAAGGGATGCAAAGATGATCCATGAAAGTCGTGACAGAAATGCAACACACATAAAGGGCAAGAAAGTGGAGAGCACATCTAAAAGAAAAGAGGCAATTTTATATGAGAAAGTAGAGTAGATAACCAAAAAGGAAAACTGAAGATGAAAGTTCCAAAATGTTTCAAGATTGACAAAAGTTCATTGACAAGATGTATGCAAGATAATCGAATGAAATGATCGTTAAGAACATACATTGTGTCACCAAATGGTACCCGATCTCTTCAAAAACAGAGCAGATTGAAGATGATCAAGCCTCAGAAGTAGAGACATAGTCGTAGGCTGCATCACAACCAATTTATGGGTCAATTACAAACTGAGAGACAAAGAAAAAGAGATTTTCGTCTTAATAAAATCAATCATTCTGGATGATAAAACAAAAATACACTTGAAGTGAGGACCGTCAGCTAGTTTCGCCTCCATGACCAATAAGGAAAAAGAACCAGATATTGATAAGAGAAGATAAGCTGCATGAAGTTCCGCACCGCTTCTAGTCAAATCTTTATATGCTTTGTTAATAGTTGTTTTTGGTCATTTTCTCAAGAGACCATTCAAGAACACCATTCCATTGTTTAAAAAAAAATTGCAGAAAAAATGAGACCATACCTAGGATTACAATATCAAAACAATAATGATATTGTCTAAACTTCATTTCTAATTCAAAGAAGACACGGGTTATAAAACAAACAACATTACAATATTCAACAAGGAAAAGAACATAATCGTGTCACCAAAAGGACATCAATGGTTAAAGGATCAATCTCTTCAAAGAATGGCAAAACAAATTCCATGCCCGAGTATACCGGATGAATTCCACAACTAAACTATCACTCATAGAACATGACCAAACAAACAAACAAATTAAAAACCTAATGTTGAAAAATGGGAAGGAAAAACTAGCAACCAAAATAAAAGCACAATGCATTATGGTATACCAGCATGGTTTTCCAGAGAAGGAAGTGTAGACACAGAACGACCTAATTTCCATTTCCAGCACCTAGAGGTATCCGATCTCTCCAACAACAGAGTAGATCGAAGATGATCAAGCCTCAGAAGTAGAGACATAGTCGTAGGCTGCATCACAACCAATTTATGGGTCAATTATAAAGTGAGAGACAGAGAAAAAGAGATTTTTGTCTCAATAAAATCAATGATTCTGGATGATAAAAAAAAATACACATGGAGAAGTGAGGACCGTCAGCTAGTTTTGCCTCCATGACCAAGCAGTTCACCCAATGTAATCATGGAAAACTAGCTTCGATAGTTGGTGGCCCTTGCATTGAGAGTGTTCTTTCAATCTGTTGCATAGTTGGCCGAGATTGGGGATTGACACATAAGCATGCTAATGCTATCTTCACTGCAACCACTACTTTCAGCTCACCCACTTCATCCACAGGAGGTGAGGGGCGCTTGTCCATAACATCATTCAACAACCAATGGTCAGCAGTCACCGGTAATGAGGATGAGGATGAGGAGGATGCTGATGACAACAATGATGAGATGAGTTCACCAGGATGCCTTCCCATAATTACCTCCATTTTTACAACCCCAAAGCTATAAACATCCATTTTATTATCCACCTTCATCTTGTAAGCAAGTTCTGCAAATTAAGAAGATTACATCATGCTCTGCTCTTCTAAGAAATTATAACAGTATAACTAACGCCCTAATTAAGAAAATGGTACCTGGAGCAGTATAACCAAAAGTTCCTGCAAATGAAGTCCAATTCGATGAGTCCGGCTTTATAAGCATAGTCGTGCCGAAGTCGGAGACATGAGCTTCATATTCTGAATCTAACAGAACATTGTTGCTGGTTATGTCTCGATGAATTACTGGAGGTGAGCAATCATGGTGCATATAAGATAAAGCTTTAGCCACCCCTTCCACAATGTTTAGCCTCACAATCCAATCAAGTTTTTCTGCTGCTTCTTCATCGTTGCTTAGAATGTTTCTCAAGCTCCCCTTTTCCATAAACTCATAAATCAAAAATGAGTTCTTAGCAAATGAACTGAAGCCATAAAGCTTGACAATATTGCGATGCCTTATCTGTGTTAGAGCATGAATCTCGCTTTTGAAAGCCTTCAAATCAGCCATATCTCCACCATCTTGATCTGATGAGTAGTGAAGCTTTTTCACAGCAACAACCCGACCATTTGGCAACTCGGCCTTGTAAACAATGCCATATCCTCCAAAGCCAATACAATCAAGCTGGAACCGAAATTGGTCGGGCTCTATGATGTGCTCATACAACAAGTCTCATCATGTCCCAATATTGTTAATAGATCTGACATCGGGCGCACTTCATGTAGACTTGGTTGTTTTCTTCTCAATTTTTGGACAAGAAAATAAATGCCAATATTAAAAGCTGATAAGAACAATAAAAGGCTCACAATGAGCAGAGATCAAGACGTAAAACTCGTGGCCTTCTTCTGACTGCATGGCTTGAGATGAGTGACATTATTACCACAGAGACCTTTATTATTTCTAAATGCCTCAAATGGAGCCGGCTACTTTGATGTTGGGGAGGACCTTCCAACGGTTGTAGGATGCACGCCATGTCGCTAATCGCATCATCAAAGTGTGTGGGATGGTGCCAGAAAGCTGGTTATGGGAGAGATTCAACGTCTCCAGGTACCGTAACTCTCCAAGCAGCGGTGGAATCTCTCCTGTCAACATATTTTGACTAAGATCAAGACTCCCAAGACTATGCATCTTTCCAATTTCGTCGGGAATGCTATCCACAAATCGATTCCCACTCAAGTTCAAGGACGATAATTTCAGCATATTTCTTTGGGAATTTGACCGCTGTTGTTCGATTCAGTCAAGGGTTTGAAGATCGGGGCTAATTTTCCTAATTTCTCAAAGGAATGCTTCCCCGCAAGATTGTTGTTAGTCAAGAACAAATCGAACAATGCGGCAACATACCTACTCTGGGGATCTTCCCGCTCAAATGGTTTGAGGAAAGATCAAGTCGTTGTAATTGAGTGGCTCTCCCAAGTTTAGGTGGTATGGCACCAGAAATATTGTTGTTGGAGATGTTCAAGTGTGTTAGTTTGTGGCACTGTCCCCATTTCTCAGAAAGCTCGCCATAAAATCGGCATCGCTAGATCGATATAATTCAGTTTGGGTATACACCAAAACTTTCGCAGGCCCCCGTGTTGGTTTCGCCGAACTCTGAATAAGCTAGTGCAATTTTTCAAGCTCTTTGGTATAGGACCCGTGAAATGGTTCCCTGTGGCGGTAAAATTTACAAGTGCTCTACCAAGGCAAATCTCGTCTGGTAGTTGGCCAATGAAGTTATTTTCATACAAATGCAAGATTTTCAAATGAGTGATATTATTCATTTCCAGAGGAAGGGCACCACTGAATTTGTTATGACCAATGCCCAATGTGGTTAAGCTGGACAAGTTTCCTATGGAAACTGGTATTGAACCATTGAGATTGTTCAATGACAATTCAAGAAAATTAAGAGATCTTAACAATCCAATTTCTGAGGAATGGAAACCAGATAGTTTGTTTGTATGAAGATTCAATGGTTAAATTCTCAAGTTACCAATGGAATGAGGGATTTGACCAATGAGATTGTTGTATGACAAGCCAAGATCATTAAGATCTAATCCAATTTCGAGGAATGGAACTAGACATTTTGTTCCTATGAAGGTACAATGTGGTTAAATTCCTCAAGTTACCTATGGAATGAGGGATTGGACCAGTGAGACTGTTAAATGATAATTGAAGATCGTTAAGAGATTTTAAAAATCCAATTTCTTGAGGAATGGAACCAGAAAGTTTGTTTACACCAAGGAACAATGTGGTTAAATTCCTCAAGTTACCTATGGAAAGAGGGATTAGACCGCTGAGACTGTTAAATGACAATCTAAGATCGTTAAGAGATCTTAACAATCCAATTTCGAGGAATGAACCCAGAAAGCTCATTCTCATAAAAATGCAAAATAGTTAAGTTTTTCAAATTCCCTATAAAAGGAAGAATCACCTCTAAAATTAGAAGCCAAAGATAGAAAGCTATGATGTTAAAACCCAAGTCGTTTAGGTATTACATCGTTGAAATGATTATAACCAAAATCAAGAATTGTGATTAGTTTGGAAATATTACTAATATTGGTTGAATGGTTCCATGGAGGTTGCCTGGCTTAATTAAGAGTAAGGAGGTCGGGGAGAGATGAAAATTTGAGATTTTTGGAGTGTACCTCAAACCACAACTCAAGGTTTAAATCGAGACACTTCCCCGACCCATGACAAGCCAATTCAACCAATGATGGCAAGAATTACGTCCATACCAAGATGAGAGGAAAAATCGGGTTTGATTATCAAGGTCAGCCTTCCATGTTAGAAGAGCAAGTGCTTTATCTTGCAGTTCAACTTTTGAAATAGCAATGGTAGGTGTAGAGGCAAACGTGAAAATGACATGGAATGATGATATTGAAGACAAAGGGAAAAGGAGAAATATGAAGAAGCAAGGAGTGATGATGAGTTGAGATAGTAAGGAGTAGAATGAAGGATATTCATGGGCCATTGTTGAGTTGGTAGAGACAAATCTATTATAGGGTTTACATGAGGAGAGGATGAAACACTTATTTATAAACTTAAGTGTGATACATTCTGCATTCCCATTGGTTGGTGTTTACATCTAACTACCTCATTCCACTACAATTAATGGAATTGAAAATATGTAATGTCAACTTCATACTTTTTTTATTTTCTTTTATAAAAATACCCTATTTTTTAATAAAATTAAACACCCAGTAATTACATAGCAATAATTTAAAATCTTACTTTTATTTTTTAATCAAAATAGACTATTGCAATTACATAGTAAATAATTAAAAATATTTCTTTTTCACTCCCTTTGCTCCATGCTCTTTCAAATCGAACATGTTTAAAATTAAGGATTACAATTCTTTTTAAGTGAGGGCTCAATGTTGATACAAGAAGTCCATTTCACAAAACACTACTTGTACATATGTTGTATGTATATATATATATATATATATATATATATATATAGTAAAGAGATTTAAGACTAACTGATCTCAAAGAAAATTTGGGAAGAAAAGATAAAAGTTATGTCATTCTCGGGATTCGACATATGTTTAGTGCATGTACAACTGCCTAATTGTCACAACAATAAATTTAAATTTATTATCAACTCAACAACCCTCTAGTACAAAACCAAACAAAATAATTACCTATGCTTGACTCCTTTTAAAGTTATTGCCTAGCAGCAAGTCAACAATCTGATCTTATGTTTGCTTCGAAAATATAAAAAGAAAGAAAAAAATTGTTGTGTTAGGGAAAATGTGTTGGTATGATCTTAGGTAAAATTGTGCTACATGTTTCACTCGTTTAATTATGGCTATAAGGGGGTGTAACAAGGGATGCTGCAATTGTTGTCTCATAAGTTGGTGCATCAAATTGTGTGACAAAACATTCCATATTCACCAAACTAATTTCAAGTAAATATTCTGCAAATCATTAAGCAATATTCCACCGGACAAATAAGGAAGACTAAAAGAAAATATTGAGTAAATCAAATCTCGAATATTGGATCACGTTTGATGAGTTTTCTATGGGAGGCAAATATTCTATTATGATATTTATGGAATAAAATCTAGATAATAAAAGGATAATTGCAATAGTTA
>JAEQBH010004304.1:0-201479 GCA_016808115.1 Tetrastigma voinierianum | reverse complement strand
TTAGATTAACAAATTATCTTTTTCATATGGAATATCTATTGCTAAAACTGATTTAAATATAAAATTTAGGACAGTATCATGAAATTATATGTATGCATAAGCCCTATAGACTGCAAATTACAATAATTTTCTTCAAGCCCTAAACTTTAAGCTGCTCTACATTTCATTTAAAAATGTAATTTTAAAAACAATCATCAAAAATCTATCTGGTCTCAGATTAACTAGTTTGAAAAGATAATTTATTTAAAATGAACTAGATATTTTATTAAATTACTTCCAAGCTACACAAATAAGCATCTTCAAAAACCCACTTTTCTTATATTGTTATCTCTTTCCAGCCCTTTTTCGTTCAAGATGAAAGTCGATTTTTTTGTCTGTTTTTTCAATTTTCTATTATCTATTTTCTTTTCCAATAAAGTGATTTCCTTAAAGCGCCGTCTAAGTTTATCTTTATTCTTGTGTCTTAATCCCTGACGATATAACGTGTGTTTTGTCTACTTCGACTTATTCTACGTGAATAGTATGTTATCGATAGTTCAAATAATAAGTAAATGAGGATAGAATCATTCAGATAATCGTATTTATCTTTTTTATGTGGTGTTTAATTTTTACTTAAAATCACGGTAGAATTTTTGAGAACTTTAATGATGAATAAAACAATAGAATTTTGGTGTATTCAGTTGTTTGTTTTTTCGCGTTAAATGTGGGAATGATATGAGACACGGATTATTTGGAGTTACCGTTAAGTAAGCTCGCAATAACACATGTTTAATTTAATTTTAATCGAGGTTTTTTAAGTTTGAGTTTATTTCTCAATCCAGGCAGGTTTGAACTATTGTTCTCTCTACATGCAGAAAATTAAAAATTTTCAAAAAAAAATGGCAAAATATTATGTATAATAAATTGTCGTAAGGGTTAGGGAAGCGCATAAAATTCTAAATCTGAGATGATAGGCTTGAATTGCGCGCCGTTAAATTAGATCTCATGAAATCTAGTGACTAGAAAGTTTAAGTAATTACGAACTGATAGGAAATTTTTTGGAATTTTACCTGGTGATAGAGGTCTTTAGTGATTAAGAAGACATGAAGGGATTTTCTGTGTCTGAAAAGTGGAAACTAACAAATTTAAGTTAATTTAAAATAAATGATAAAAAGAAATAAATTGTTTCGGGTGAAAGCAGGACCCGAATAAAAGCGATATGAACCATGCTCTATTTAAAATAATAATATAAGTCAGCCTAGTTATATTTAAAAATAATTTTAAACATTATTTACATTTTATCTTTAAATAATTATTATTATTATTTATAATCTTTTAATAAATAATATATAAAAAATTCATAATATTTTATTTTATGAAAATATTAATTTTTAATATAATAAAAATAAAAGAAAATATAAAGGTAAACAAAAATAAAACGAAAAAATAAAATGTAGCGAGTTGGTTTGAGAATTTTATGGCGCATATTAATTTTAAATGAGAATGAGTTTAGAATTAGAAAAAATCATATATGAGATTAGGGGGATGGGATGGCGAATTAGCCCATAAGTTATTAAGTCACTGATAGTATATTCTTCAAACTCTTTCTTTTTGTTAGACAATGATTGGGTTTTTACTTATTTTTTGAATGACTTGAATATGAAAAATAGAATATTTGTTTTTTAAGTAGAACTTTTTTAAAAATTTCGTGATAAGTCGTGAAAATTTTAAAAAATAAACGAACAATCTTAAAATTTAGTGAACACAGTATTAAGTCAATAACCTTGCTTGTCCCGATCATTTTATTTATTAACTATATCCTTTAAGACTTTTTTAGCACTTTTGATTTCCCATGTTTCCTTAGATCATATTGTAGCAAATCAATAAATTGTCTCTTTTCTTATCAAAAAAAAATAAAAAAAAAAGATAAATAATGTCTTTACCATCCCACCACTCTTGTACATCCCTATATAATTATAGCCACATATCATAAAACAAACACACAGGAATGATCTGAAAAACCCATTCACGGGGATTGATGAAGGATAAGAACGGTCTTTCCCAAAATAATTTGCTATAGTTCTTCCATTCTTCTAGCCACCTCAAACGCAGAGAGCATTTTAGAAGACCTTAGGATGATCTTTATTTTGAGCAACAAAAGCTAGAAATATAGTTTCCTGTATTTCCAGGAACCAAAAAAAACAAAACAAAAAATTGAGTTCAATAGACAACATACTCTTCTTTATTTCCGGTTGCCGGAGAAATCGATACATGGCAGTGTAGGGTAAGGTACTCAGGGGAGGTTCAGGTTTCAGGTTCAGGTTCAGGTTCAACGATTGATTCTTTGAGATAAGAATCAAGTCTGCACGCTCCTACGGTTTCTTCAGTCTGGAAAACCATCTTTGTTCCAGGAATGTACTTACAGCAACAAAACAAATTTACCAACAAACATCACGTTTAATCTCGGTTCAAACAAAGAAAAAGAAATAAAGTTATGAAGAAATACTTTGAGAAAAGTTATGAACGTTTTTCCTTAGTTTTCTGTATGTACATCATCATCCCATCTACCGGAGAAGAGGAGGAAGAGAAGTTTAAATAAAGAAAATAGTGAGGAAATGAAAGGAAGAGAATTTTGAAGGAAAATAAAAATAATCTCAAACTTAATAAATTAATTATACTCTATTTTATTCAAACTCATTTTATTGTTGTTTCTCTCTATATATAAGAACTAAGAAATTTAAAAATATGTCTTAAAATTTGAGGAATCTTGATTATATTTGATTTTCTTTTGAATTTTCTACCATTAAGGACAAATATAGAAAATCACTCTTTAAAAAAATTTTCTTTACTGTCTTTCGGGTTCAAACATAGCCTAAATAGCAAAAGCATTGTATTCATAGATCATTGAAACAGAAACTTGAAGTTGTAAATCTTTTTACAAGTTCCAAAAACAACGGTATCCTTTTAGTTTATTCTAGAGCTAGACAGGGATATATTCTACTCCAAATAAGATTTGCTCTGGTTATGGAGGTCACCGGCAGGTATCTATAGGAGAAGGCAAGAGAGGGGAATCACTGTATAGTGTTAGGGTGTTGAGCAAGGAGAGGAGGCGAAAGGTATCTAATCTTCTGTTTGCCCGATAATATTTTGTTGTTTTTGTGAGGTTTTCAATATCAATTGGTTCATTAAAGTTGGGGTTGCTCATGTGATTTGAAAGCATTATCAAGGTTTAAAATAGGTAGTTTGTTTTTTACTTAATCTTTGAGTCTTGAACTTTTAGTGATGCTTTAATAGTCTTGCATGGATTAAAGTATTTAGTTGTTTGTTTTTACAAAAAGAAGCAACTTTTTCATTTTATCTAAATTTGAGAATAAATTTTATAAAAAAAATAAAAAATACATATGATTTTTATTTAATTAAGCGTAAACAGACCATATGAGCATTTCAAGTGGATGTAAAGAGCATGATTTTCTCATATTTTCAATATTTAGTTTTAGCAACCAAGAAAAGTTTAAAAGAAGAAACATTACGAAAAGTCCCAAAGCCAAATATTTTGAACACCAGTTGATCAAAATTTAAAATTTAAAACATTAAAAATGACACAAGTTTAAACAAAATAGACCCAATGCTGAAAAACTGTCTCGCATTCAGCAAAAGTTTTGATTTATTGATGAAAGACACAGCAATGATCACGGATTCAGGTGAAGAAATTTCAGCTACTAGTAGGATCTGATGTAGACGTTTTGTGAAACCAGTCAAAATCAAAAAACTACATGTGTTCTATTGGGAGAATTTGCTGACAATTAAGGAGCACTTTGATAAGTTCGTCAATCTACTACCATGTTGCTGTTTGTAATTCCTATGAAGGTCCAATTAAGATTTGACAGGATTCAGAGAACTTTGCGGAAGATGGGACTTTCAGAAAAGTCTCTCGTTGTTCGTTGAATAAACTGAAAGGGATTTTAAGGCGTAAGTTCCTCTTCTGAATTTGCAGAATTTGAATTCAAGTGGAGCTAAAGATATGTTTCGGATCAAGTTTTGGAAGAAGATAAAGAAGGAAAATGTTGAGAATGAGGTGTCGGGTCAGCATCATAAAGTTTGTGCTAAGACCGAATCGAGAGTAACGTCCTACTAGTCCTCTATCATTTTTATTTATAATGATTAAATGGCCTTAGGTATCCATCCTGATAGTAGCACAAACTCCTGGTTTTTCTGTAACCTCATGCAGATAAAATTGCAAGGTAATGTTTCCATGGTAGAAAAAAGAGAAAAGCTCGTACCTTCTTGGGATTCGAAGCAAGTAATCCTTCACAATGTATCCTCTCCCAAGTCATAGCCATGTTCTTATTAACTGTGTGGAATAAGGTATCCAGCAAGTTGTGCCTGACTGCCTCCAAAGAACATTCAATTGGGTCCTCATATTTCAATAGTCTCCATAAATAGAACAGAATGGAGCAGAAAAAAAAACTATGAAGAATGATGTAAAATCCTGCTGGAAGTAAGAAAATGATACTAAATATTAAACACACACATAAATAGACAAGTTTCATTATTACTTTGCAAACACCTGAATTAGAATGTTGCAGTGATACTTGGGCCACACCATCAGTTGTTTATCATTATATCATAAATTTTCAAAGCATCCACCTTATAGTGACTGCTTTGCCAGGCATCAAAGTAAAAACAATATTGCAGCGGGTAGAGATTCTATTTCATTGGAAAAATAAAAATAAAAGTTTGAGATCTTCCATCAAATTACCGAACTTAGTAATTACACAAGAGAAACTACAAAAACTGAATTGTATTCACTCAGATGACCATAGGCGGCCAATTCTAATTTCTAGTGGTTTCACATTCTATTTGAATCAGAAGAGCAAATAGAGATTGTTTGATTTGGGATTATTTCATCCCTTTCATCAGACAACCTTAATTGTTTCCATTCATGCGCATGTATTAAGGTATAGAAGAAAATAAATAGCACTTTCAATTGCCCATTAAAATAATTTCATGTGAGTAAAATTTTTTGCATCCTTTTTCATCCATTGATCTCTGAAGATATAAAGATCACGACTCCACCAACAAAATCATCAATAGAAAACAAGATCCGAGACGATTGATAAAAGCATAACATCTAATTTCCAACAAAATAAGACAAACTCTTGGTTTCCCAATATTTCAAATTCCATTTCCTATTGTGCCTTCAGGCTGTCTCACCAATCAAATAGGCAACAAATCTCTTGTCAGATACTGGTTGACAGATTTACGACATATTCGCTTCTTTAATTTTCATACATTTTATTTATTTATTTATTTTCCACATCATTTCTTCCCAGCAACAAACATCCAATAAAATTAAAACGAGAAACATTAGAAAAATAACCGAGATCAAACGGCAGCATTTTAAAACAAAACATAAAATGCGATTGCTCTCTTCCTTTCCCACCATCTTTCCCCAGTTTCTCAGCAAACAAGTAAAAGAGCAAAAAGAAATAAATAAATAAAGCAATTGACTACTCCTCCTATTCAAAATTTGCATATAATGCATATTCTGACTATCCCCCACAATTTTCCAGCAACTTTAAACAGGCAGTAGTCAGATCTGAACACAAACCTTGCTTATGACCAGCTCGCTATCCACAGTATGGCATAAGCGCCAGTCTAGAATCCTTCTCCCCATGACAGCATTACCCGGCGGTGCGTCGGCGAACGTCGCCATCTCCAGATCCACGGTGTCACGTCCGACCCTAATTTATCAAAGACGATACTGATTTAGGTTTCCAGAATTTTCAGGCAGCTTCTAAATTGGGAAGAGCGTCTATAGCGGAGAGGAAGCCGACTTAAGACTTCTTCGATGTTCTCTGACTTTAACTCCCACTCGCCTTGCGTATGAAATAATGCATACTCGCTCCCTTTTGTGATATCAGCAATATCATAGTGAAACTACCGAAACGGGCCTGTTATGGTTTCCTGTAGGGCGAGTAGACAGGAATAATGTACTCAAAGAGATGAGGCGCGTTTGTTTTGGATGGGTGTAAAGGCTCGTGTTGTGCGAAAGGGACTGTTCAGGAAAGTTGAACTTTTTCTGCACTTTTTTGTGTCCGCTGGTCGAGATTTCAACATGGAAAACTATTAATACCGTCAAGTTGGCATAGTAGCGTGTTGTCCTAAAATAACGTCAGACCGTCAATTTGAATATATTCCTCCGTTTGTTTCTTTTTTTTTTTAATTACAATAAGATAGAAAAAGAAAAATTTTGAAAAAATGAAAGCTTGATTTTTTTGAAAAATACTTTTAAAAAACATTTTGGGAAAAAAAATTAGTTTCTTCCTATTTATTCTGCTTTTTTTACGCATATTTGCTTTACATTACTTCATAATATTATATTCTAGTTCTTTATAAATTTATCCCAATCGGGCTCAAGCAGATCCCCTCTCACATCAGTGGTAGGCTTTGTCGGCCTTTGCTGATTATCCTGTTTGAAATTTTATACTATTTGGATGTGCGATTGCTAACTCGTTTAAGTAAACCCTTACTCACAATGTCTCTCAAAGCTGAGTATTAGAGGCTTTAGAATATACGGAAATGACCCACAAAGCTTGTATTGCACAAAATGTCAAGTGTTGTGCACTTCTCAAAAATACAAGAGCTTTACAAAATATCTGGAGATAATGGCACACTCTCTAACCCCCTCCCCCGAGTTAGAGACCCGATCCTTTATAGACTTTGGTGTCTGTATTGCTAGCATGGGTGATGCCACGACGAGTGCCATTTCCTGACATTTGAATTTGAATCTGCCTCCATATTTTCAAAATTAAACCCACATGGGTGATGTTTGGTGAAATCTAGCTCCATTTCAAATTCAAAGCTCATCCATTTGTCATGGGTGCATGTCCACCATATGCTACATATCACACACTGCCGGCGGATCCACCAGGTATACCATGCACCACCATGGTTTGCCTTATTACGATGGTATATAGGTCTGAGACATGCTATGGGGCCCTTGCATCCCGACCAACGAGCTTAGGCATCAGGGGGGTAACGAGCCCTCCCCCCTCCGTGAAGTCGAAGCCCACGTCGACTTAACCTTTAAGATAGTCTTACCTTGCCCACTTCAGTACACATTATGCATCCCGCTCCCATGTAGCTCGATTCAGCTCCTTCATGAGCAGAGATAATCGGTCGTAGATTCTTTCTACCCCCATGGTTACGTGATTGAAATCTTCTCTACCCCACTTATCAGCCCCAACGTGAAGACGAGGAGAACACGTTTTACTTGGCGCTACGGTTACGCATCTTCAATATAGGCACAAAAACTAACATAAAATGTGGGATGCAACTTGATCTTTCGGGCAACTTGACATATAAGCAGCTTCTCCACTCTCTTGATCACCTCAGCCACTCGAACTTTGGGATCGACCCTCTTTCTTAGGGATCTTCGCTTTTTCGAGGATCGAGGGTAAGTTTCCACTTGACACCTTATCCCCAATCGAAATTCTAGGCGCCCGTCTATATTTGATCGACATACTTCTTCATTCTTCTAGGCGCCTTCTCGAGGCTTTCCGTGCCTCATCGAGCATCTCTCTAGGGAAATATGGCTAAAACGATGTCTTCTGTGAGGTTAATCTCTGACTTATTTGTTTTGCCACATCTAATGGGGTTCTTGGCTGCCAACCCATAGCCAACTCAAAGGGGCTCATCCACATTCTTGACTTCCTGGGATTATAACGACGACGGTGTCAAAGCAAATCCTTGATTTTTTACGTGTGGCAGGTCACGCATGTCTCAAGAGTACTCTTCCGTGATCGAACAGTTCTTTTCGGTCAGCCCATGTTTGTGGATGATTGGCGGTGGAGAACTTGACTCGAACCCAAAGGCTTGAAGAGTTCCACCTGCTTGAATCTGTGAATCTCGCGTCTGGTCAGCGATTATGTCATAGACAAGCGAAATGTTTCACCACATGGCGAAAAGCAGTTAATTTGCCTCTTACTGGGCGACATGCCTCGGTGCGCCATGAATCACGAGGTACTTGGAGAATCGATCAACCGAACCAAAATGGTTACTCCGGGCCTTGGGGACATCCGAGATAAATCATGGAGATCTTCTAACAACTTACGGTATGGGAAAGTTGCAGCAACCCATGCATCTTTTTCTTTCAGTCTTGTCTAACTAACCTTGCAGAACGAGACTTCATTCCACTGCGTCCTCTCCCATCTTTGGCGATAGTAGGACACAGACGGCGTACCATAGTCGCTCCTCCCCCGAGATGGCGCCCACTTAGCATCATGGGTCTCTTTGAGCAGCTCTCTCTGCAGTCCACCCATCGGGACATAGAGCCTTCCTCCTTTGAACGGAGATCATCTTTGACCGGTACTTTACGGTTTCCCATTCACGACTTCTTTGTCTCAGTTTCTCATAGCCGGCATCAAGTCCTGCAGCATTCTTGATCCGCTCATTGAAATCTGAGATGACTTCTGACAAAGTCATGATATAAGCCACCACCTCTTTCCGATTGAGTGCGTCCGCTACAATGTTGTGCCGCCACGGCCCCGATCTGACCACTCAAAATTGAACTCGGCGGGAACTCTTGCCCGGTAGGGCACACTTGCACTCAACTAGTACGTGTGCCCAGAAGAAGGTGGTACCCACATTATCTTATTACCCAGCAAAAATCCCACCAAAGGAGTAATGCCTCCATTGTACGACAGTGCCTCTTTGGCTGTCATTTCCTTCTCATGCGTTGAATAAGCATTTGTTACCTTAATTCGGTTTCCGACTCTCCATTCCTGCCACGGGTGTCCTTCCTACGCACGAACTCCACAGACTGTCCAGAAACAACGGTCTGAACTTCAAATGGGAGGTCAGATTCCCAGCAGCTATGGCGGTTCTTTGGAGATAAGCGTTTGAGGCTTTCAAAAGCCGCTCCAGGCACTCTATGTCAGTCCATGCTCGGTCTTTCTTTTAGCAAATACGTCGATGGAGAGTGATCTTGAATAGCGCATGAATCTCCCCATAGTAGTTTGCTAACCCAGGAAGTGACATGACTCTGTCACTTTGGTAGGGGCTGGCCAATCGATCACAGCTTGCACTTTTCTTTCATCCATCCGAATCTGGCCTTCACTGATTTTGTGACCCAGGAATGTGATATGCTCCCTTGAAAACTCGCACTTCTCTGGCTTCACATACAGCTTGTGTTCCCTAAGCCGCTGGAACACCTTTCTCAAGTGCATCTCGTGCTCATTTAGAGTTTGGTTGTACACTACAATGTCATCTATTGAGCAACTACAAAACTTATCGAGATAATTCAAGCGGTATCATTCATTAAATTCGGAGAATATTAGCAGGGGCATTTGGCGAGCCAAGCGGCATTCCTGAATTCATATGAACCATAGCAGGTACACATGTGGTTTTGCCTCATCACCAGCCACCAGGCCAGGACTTGCGGTGTCTTCGATCTCGAGGTCAGGTTTGGTGAAATGCAGAGCCTTTGTAATCACATCCAAACAATTACGCCGCCAAAGAATGGGTTACTTGTTTTTATGGTACCTTATTCGAACCACAGTGTCACACACATGCGCAATGATTATCATGTTTCTTAAGAGCGAGCAGGTCGCGCCATATGGAGCCCTCGGTGCGGATCATACCGCTATCACCAACTCTTTCAAGCCCCATTTCTGCGACAATTCGATCTTGTGATCAATGGGTCTTCGGGAACAACTGGGCGACTCGGAGGGCATGATGTCTCTGATTCTTTTAGTATCCGATACGAGTCGGGAACTTCAACATCCATGTCCTTCATTGATTTCCACTAAAAACCGCAAAGGTATGTCTCTTGCCCGCTGAGCCCTTTTTTTTGATTGAAGGGCCGACACCATCTCGACTGCCATGCTTTTACGCCTTTCCTTTCCCTTTGCGGGCACAAGCGAAATTTGATTCTCCTCTAAGATCATAAGTCCACCCGGATGAAGGAATCAGGCGGCCTTAAACTGGGAAAGAAATCAATCGAGATTAGGTGAAATGCATCAATGGAACACAAAGTAAATTAATTTTACCCTTCCATTCACCAACTTACTGTGAGGACATCCTTGGCAATGCCACATCTTTGTGCCTTGCATTCCTTTGCTTTGATCGGCTATCATCATCTACCGAGTTTCGGTCGAGTCTCGAGGCTTCAGTTGCAAACCAAAGTATTAATATTAAGCGGCCAGCTTATGTCTAATGTTTTACGGGATCCCATTAAGGCTTTTTGAACATCATCAAAGGTTTTACTGCGGTTGGTTCGCCTTGATTGCGTCGGCAATTGCAAAGTTCACTCGGGGTGAATCTGGATCGATGTTAGCCTTGTCATCGGCGGTGACGAGGCACTCGATTTTCCTCTTGGGGGCGTCTTTAGTACGGTGAGGGCCATTGCATATGAAGCATCCAGTGATGCGGTTGTGGCTGCACTTTTCCGGGTGGCCAGTTGTCTCCACAGGTTTTGTCTCGCGGCCCCCTTTCGCTGTTCCCTTCGGCCCGATCTTCTTATTGAATGAAGGTTTGCCCTCTGCCTTGCCCTTCTTGCCCTTATCTATCTTGGACTTGCCTGTGGTGTTGATGGTATTTGCCCATCTTGTAGTCACCGGGCAATCGGCTGCGACCATTGCGATGACGTCCACGAACTCCACAATATCTCTGAGTTCGGTCATTACCCAGCCTTGTAATCCCGAGAAATAAAGTGTGAACAATTTGTCCTCATCGAGACATGTTCACGATATCCAACATGATGGAGCTGAATTCCTTCACATATTCCCTCACTAAACCGTGTGCTTCAGCGCCGGGGACTCCCTTGCGAGCCGAGTGATTTGTGGGTGAAGATTGTTCCTTAGTTCTCGCGAGTCTCCCGGGTATCGATCGGGGCCTTCCGAGACTGCATCATCTCCCGTCGAGTGCGCCACCATGGCTGCATCCTTAGGATAAATTACATCTTGGTTATGGGCGCCCGCATTTCACTATCGGGCACATGAAGCGACCTTGGCTTCCCGCTCCATATCCCGCTACGAAATTTCCAACTCCATAGCATTTCTAGCACCCCGAGCCCGCGGGTTCGCTGCGATACCTTACGGCGGGACTGACCGTGGGGACTTTTGGGCCCTGACCTTTTGAAATTGAGATCTCTGCCCCCATGGTACCTTTGCATCTGGTACTAGACCATCAATGCCTGGTCCGATTTTAGGGAGCATCGATCCCGGGTTCCCATATTTATCAACGGCTTTCTATCAGTTCTTGCACTTCAAACTCGTTTTTCATTAGTCTGTAAATGCGATCCACCAGTTTCTTCATCTTGAGACGATCTCAGTAAAGTTTCTGGCAGGACCATCCGGCTCAGCAATGGGTTCCCGACCATTTACGGTGCTCGATACCACTTGTCACACCTGATTATCCTGCGAAATTTTCTCTATTTGGATGTGCGGTGCTAACTCGTTTAGCGAGCCTTCCTCTGTAATGTCTCTCCCAAAAAGCAAAGTATTAGAGACTTAGAATATACAGGAAATGACCAGAGCTTATTATTCTTGTAAAAATGTGAGAGTGTTGTGCGCTTCTCAAAATACAAGGAGGCACACACAAAATATCTGAGGAATAATGGCGCGCTCTGCCCCCTCTAAGTTAGAGACCAATCCTTTATAGGCTTTGGTGTCTATTCTTAAATGGGTATTACTTCTGACAGGTCTTAATTTCAAGCGTTTGAGATTTAGATACGCCTCCATATTTTAAAGGTGGCTCCCACATGGGTGATGTTTGAATTTGAAATCTAGCTCCCATTTTTCAAATTCAAACTCACTCCATTTTGTCATGGGTGCATGTCCACCATATGCTACCATGCACCTGCCGCTGGTCCACCGTACCTTACCATGCACCACCATGGTTTGCCTTATTTTATTAGGTGCCCTCATAGGTCTAAGGCATACCTATGAGGCCCTTGCATCCAACCAACGAGAGCTTGGGCATCAGGGGGTAACGGTAGCCTACTGTATAAAGGCATTTTAAAAATTAATATGAAAAATTAAATATTTTTAGATTTTATAAAAAAATATGATTAAAAGCGAAAATGGTAGTTTGTATTGTTTGTTTTTAAATATATATTTTTAAATAAAATTTATTTGTACTTGATGATGCCTTTTTCAACCAGAATTGGGTTGGAGCGTGTGGGGAATTAAGTTGGGCTTTTGTCACGGATTCTTGGTGGATTAAATTTTGTAAGGCTCTTGCTGGATCGTGCGAGTTTGAAATAGGATCGCTTCAATGTTCTGCGAGGCACTGAAGGTGAAAGCCATTTCCTGCAAAAGCGAGAGAAGTCGGCGAGAGCCTAGCCCGTGTGGCGCTCGATACTAAAGTCGGTTTGTACCCAGCAAGGGAGAAAGATATCTTTGCTTAGAGGGCGGATATGCATTGTATGAAGATATGCGTATCGATGTTAGATGCGGCTTTCGCCGTGGGAGTGGCCTTGTATTTATAGTAGATGTTCGGCCGGTTGGATGGTGACCTTCAGGATTCGTTCCATTGGATGGGATATTTTTGTTAATGTCGGTATTGGATTTGGTAAAGGATATAGAAAGCGGAGTTTATTTGGGATGTCCCTTCCTTATTGGGGATCGATTTGATGATGATCTATTATTGTCTTCCCTTCCTTATTGGTGAGGTTTAAGTTGGTTGCGGAATAATATATTATTAGGGATTATTACATTTTACGTACACACATGGAGACTTCCTATGTCGGTCTTTGGAGCGACGGGTTGGACTCTGTTGCGGGCGCTGAAAAAGAAGAAGCGAATCTTGTAAGCAAGATGCTTAGTAGGCGTCACGCCATTTGGGGTTTTAAGCGGTAGGCGCGAGTGTTTAGTGAAATTTGTGTCTTTCTTGGGCGGCGGGGGAGCTGTGAGCGCCTTATTTGCCGAATCTATCCAATCTTTCATCTATTTTTAACGATTAATGTACTTTTATATGTTTTTTTTAAATCACTTTTATAAGTTTTTTTTTGTCGGTGTTTTGAAGGCGGGGCATATATTAAATATATCTTTTGGTCATCTGCACAAGGTCCATTACCTAATCTTAAATCCTCGTTTGATTGGGATGGATCCCATGGCCGATAAAGTCCTATACATATCTAAAAATCATTCTTAAGGCTCAAAGACGATCATTCGCTCAAATATTTGATGGTATTTTTATAAATTTTTATATATTGTGGATAGAAATTATTTGCTTACACAAGACCACCTCTTCACATTAAATTTTGGTACTTATTTTTAAAACTTCAGCTTCAAAATGTCTACAATGTTTGGCTGCTGAGAAAAGTTGGGAATGGAAGTAATGATTCTTTATGATATAATTTTATTTTCATCTTTGATCTGTTTGGCTCTTTAGAAAATTAGTTTAAAGAAAATTTAAACAATAACATGTCCGCTAATCATACCTGCACTTCAGAGTAGTAGATTGGGGGACACATGCCGGCAGTATCATCCCAGTTCGCCCTTAAAATTTTTTTTACAATTTCTCAGGAAACAAACAGAAACTGATACAGAGGCTTTCAAATCACTTACTCGTCCGTCTCTCGAGCCATCGACCTTAGACCATTTCTAGAACTTCAAAGTAGAAAAGAAATTGAGGAAATGACTTTTTCATATTTAGTTATCTAATGAAATTTGAAAAAATTAACTATAAATAAAATTTTATAAATTCTTAAATTATTTAATACTTATATCAACGAGTTAAAATAATGTCTATTTTTATTTTTCTTCTTTTTTTCTACCCTTACACTTTTCTTCTTCTTTTTTTTTTATTCTCCTTCATTTTACATAATCTGGAGTATTTTGGGCGGCTCGGCCAATTAATTTCTTATGTACATGACATGAATACAGATTGATATATTAAATAATTAAATCAATTAACCTAATTATAATTTTAAAATACTTAATGATATTAGATTTATTTTAAATAAATAAGCTGTTTACATCAAAATGATATATATATATATATAGTTTAAATCATTTTTATGATATTTACAACCTAACAATTAAAGATGTAAACAAGTCATACTACTAATACAAGACTTTTTGACTCAATTAAATTAAACCGAGCTTAAATAGCTTATCAAATTGAGTTCAAATATCATAATACATAATTCAAACTCCTCGTGAGCTAAATCGAATTTTACCATTTTATTAATCAAATCAAACTCAAGTCAAGTATAATTACTTATTGATTTTTTAATTAACTCAAGCTTTGTTGATTTTATAATTAATTCAAGCTTTCAAACTCAAACCACTTTTTAATCAAAGTTTCAAACATCGGAAAAAAAAAAAAGATGGCCAGAGTTCGGGTTTGAGAGTTTTTAATGAGTCAAAGCTTGAGCTTTGGCTCTATATCGACTCGAATCGATTACACCCCTACAAATAATCCCTACACATAACAAGGTGTTGGGGATAAACCATTCTCAAAAAGAGCATCTTAAATCGGTATAGATCACATTCCAATAGAAATCAGAACTCCATTTATTCAACAAGGTATTCACAGAACCTCCTGCTATTAAAGCATGAAATAGGGTCATTTAAATGTGAGAAGATCACATGCATTTAGCAACAGAACAGAGACCACACACTTGCCTTTTCCTCTTATTTTTTTTTCCTGGGAAAAAGCATTCAAAAAGAAAAAGAAAAAGAAAATAAGACTTCAAAAAGATCATGATGATGGAGAGAGACTTTTCAACAATGCAATGTCTTCTTCTTACCTTGAAGAATCTTTTTTCCATGCTTTGCCATGTTTGATACCACAAAGTTGAGCTTTTCCATCATGAGGCCCTACAGGACCACATTTTCCCACTCCCCAGTAAATTTCATAGGAAACTTCCATCTTCAACAGGAGAGCCGAGACTTTCGCCTGAAAATTCCACCTTCCATTCTCGACTACTTGGATTTTCTCTAACAAGAAGCAAAAAGGGCAGGAATGTGGGCAAAATTCATCTAAATATCCTGACAATTTTTTGAAACATAAATGTCTAGACCTGCAAAATCTCTTCAAAGTTTCATTCCTTTCTATCAAACAGAGCTGTACACCTGATGAAAGATTCTGAAAAAAGGCCTAAGTGTTAACAGGAATGAAAATGAGGAATAACAAAGACTGATGAATTCAACCCCAGGGTAAATAAACAAAACATATGCATGAGTGGAGTAAAAGATGAAATTTAGCAGGCAAAATCATCATATCTAGAATAGAAACAAAAAGCCAAGAATAGAGAGATCCTTATTGAAACTAAACCCTTTACAAACAGTTTTTTTTTTTTTTCCTTAACCACAAAACTGAATTTTTACCACAGCTTTCCCAGTTTGTTGTTTGATACTTTCTAAGGTGCATGAAATTGGTGGGGAGGGATCATCGGCCAGCCAAGAGGTCGAGGTGAGCCTGGAGGGGTCACATGCTGACTAGGAGAGAAGAGGCTAAGTTCAACGTAAGTATCCACTGAGGTTCCATCTTTCTCTGTTCGGAAAGAAATTGATCCGCGCTTTGTTGAGACATCAGAGTTTCTCTCTGGGCTAACTCCCATGCTTTCCCCAAGAAGGCTTTGGTTGGCAATAAGAGAAATGGTTTCGTTGTGGTCGTCACTGATCCTTCTCCTAGCCTCCAGATCCAGCAGACTCCTCAGGGCTAAAGAATCAGCAACCGGGCAATATACAAGCATCCAAATGCTAACCCCAGCACAACATAGAAGGGAAAGAAAAGCCAAAATGCAAGTGCTTCAAACACAACCTGCTCTAGCTCATACCTTGACTGATAAAACCCAAGCAAAGGAACCCTTAATGGAAGAAAACCTGACACAGAGAGAATATCAATGTGTAAACTCTCCTTTGCAAACCCTTATTGATATTAGGATTCAAATCAAGCACTCCAAGCCCAGAACAAATAGGTAGTTAGGACAAGTGGCAAAAAACCCCAGGAGGATAGTACTCAGTAAGGGTAAGTGCAGAGCAATATCATCATCATCATCATCCTTTTATCTTAGAATGAAAAGCTGTGGATGTAAAATAGTCACGACAGATTCAAAGTGCATTACTCTTACCCTTGTTAAAGTTGGGTCCAATTAGAATAATAATGAGCTGAAGAGCAAACACTGGGACACAATAGAGAAGAACATAACCAGCTGTTTTTCCATTCCATTTCTGACTCAAAATCCCCGACTCCATCCTCTGTAAGGGTGCACGAAGTAGAAACACAAGGGTGAGGAACAGGCAAGGTTCGGCAAACCCCTAGATTTGAAACAATGTATGCCTGCTTCTTCTCTTAAATTTCAAAGGTAAAAGCATTCAATACTCTTCCCTCGCTTCTCAACAAACTTAACCGAACAATCCTCACCAATACCACCCAGATTGCAAACCAGATGAATGTGATTCGGATAATCCAGGACGCTAAAATAACCAGTTGAACAAAACCTTGTGGCTATGGATCACGACTACGAAAATAACACGAGTAAAATGATGCAAAAGAAAACCGAGAAGAATCAAAAGTGAAACTAGTAAATTAATCTTATAGATGCATGCACAGCGAAACTCAATCTGAGTCTGGGGCATTGCCCGGCTGATTCCCGCTGCCCTGCCAGCGTGATTTGAAAAATCACCTTTCAGTAATATGCCTTGTATAGTAAAAGGAATGAAATAATTTTCTGAAAACGGATAGCTCAGTCAAACCCTTATAACCATATATAATCACTCAGAATGAGAATAATCCAACAATCATGTGGTAAATCCCCCATCACCTATCACAGTTCCACCAATCTACTAGAATGCAGTGACTTCCTGTAACATCTGATGTACAAGATTTATACTTCAGGCATTTGTATGGTGAGGAATCAATGAACAAATGAATAACCCAGCTCAAGGTAACTATGTGTGAACACGGTTCAAGATTGCATCAATCAGAAGAGCGTGATTTCGATTTTCCAGCCAACCACCTGCTGCACAGATGTAAATAAACCGAATGACTGAGCCAAAAGAATATTATAAAAGGCAATCTCATAAAGGAGAAACTTTATCAGCCATCATCTGCCAATACTCCAATTTGGTACTTTTCAGCAATTAAACATCAAAATCCCATCGTTGACATTATCTTCATCTCATAGGTTGTCATAGTAGTCTACCAACATGATCAAAGAAGCTCTAGCTCACATAGCGGCCCCTTTTTCAGGTTTTTGCAAATTATTTACCACGGGAGAAAAGCTCAGCTAAAGCGGAAAATCCATCAATTCAAACAGCAGTTTGAACACTCTTTCAATTTAGTAGGCATGGACCAGTCCCTCGTTTTCTTATGTGATACAAGTGAAAGGATAGCAATAGAGGCATGCGGCACTACCAGACAACTAGATAAAGACTTAAATCAACCTACCCCTTGTCCATTTTTCTCACTCCATGCCAACCACTCTCTTGAAATTTAATAAAGTACTACAAATGATTCAAAACTAATCTAGCACATCATAAAGGAAAGGTATTATATATTCCATATACATTTCAGAAAATCCGTTTAAATCTTTTACACATACTTTTTGACAAAAATTTTATCACAAAGACATCAACCCTCACCTATTCCATAAGAAAGAATCTCGTTGACTTTAAGGTCCAAGTTTTGATGTTAACCATAATAAAAGTTTTATTCACATTACCTAAAGTCATGCATAGTCGAGTCAAATATCAATTGTTGACTTTTACAGAACTTTGTTAAAGCATTTGCACAATCTACTTTTAAACGCAGAACAGTTTGCAGTGAAACATTTTAAGTATTAGTAAGCCAACAAACAATGCTCCCTCTGACCATATATGACTTCTTTTTATCAGCCTTTTCATAACACTTGTGAATCTAGTAATAACCATTTTTCCAATTGTTTGGAAAATGTTCCTCCATGGAACTCCCACATTAACCTAAAAATTGTTCCCAGAGATTTCTCTGAGCTACAATCCTTTTCCCACTTGAAGAACTCCAAAAGATGAATCCATCATTATTTCAAACTTTCAAGCTCATCCACTGTCCATGGCAGTTAAACAACGAAACGATGGGTAAAAGAAACAAAATTTCCAAATCCTACAATTACCGCGCTGACCACTAAGAAGTAGACACACCACTCTTAAACCTCCCAAGCCAACCATTCAAAGTAATACCCAAGATCCAAAATTTAATCTTCATTTGATTTTTTTCCTCAATTCATCCAGAAACGTTATCGTTCTCCTGTATAATCACCTTGACATCAATTCTCCAGAAAAAAAAAAAAAGTAAGAAACCAAATATTGACCTACACCTATCACTGCCAAATCCAATAATTCCAAACAAAATACAAGATTCAATATGTCTTTTTTCCCTTTATCCCTTTCTTCCCTCACCCTTCCCACCAATCACACCGAAGCTAGAAGTCACTCCCACAACATCACCCTATACACCAATTCCAACACACATATTCAAAAACTAAAAACTAAAACCAAAAAACAAAAATCTCAGTTAACCAATGCTAATCCAACCATCCAAGATCCAAAATGCTCCCCAGAAACTCCAAATTCCACCACAAAAAAATTAAAAACAAAAAACACCAAACCACAAACCACAAACAAACAACCGCTTCAACACGAAAACCTCCACAATCCACACAGCCCAGAACAAGCAAAAAAACACCACCAACAACAAAAACCCTAATTACATCAACCAGAAAGCAAAATCAAGAAAAAACTAGATCAATCGAGAGCTTACAAAATGGCGAATCGTGATCCGGCAAACCGACCCGCGACGAAGGAGATCAGGGAAACCTAATGGGTGAAACCTAAGAGAGAGAAATCAGAGAGAAAGAGAGGCTGAACGAGAGGAGAGAGAAAGAGAGACAGAGAGAGAGACGGGGGATCTGTGAACGTAGATAGAGGACTAGGGTGGGACTGTTGGTGACAGGCTGGATACAGCTGTGTTTCTGAACCTACAGCTTCGGCACAAAGCTCCCTCGCTTCGGAAGCCTCCCGATCCTACCCTGTGGCATTTCCGCTGGCGGCAATTTCAGGAAATCCCTCCAGCAGTCTTCTTCTCGTGAGCTGGGTCCATCTCCACCGTCCGATTTCGTCCTGATGATTCACGGACCCTCCTTGGGATACCGTGCGGATCATCACACCGGATCCCTTCCCATTATATTTTAAACATTATTTTATTTTTAATATAGAATCCGGAAAATATCTTATTATTCAGTTTATCACTTTGAAGGCACAGACTGTGAAATTCGATCTTCAGAAACTTATAAATTTATTATTACTTCAAGCTTCTAGTTTTTAGAGATTTTTTAATATAAATAATTTTTAAAATCATTAAATTATTTATTGATATAAATCCTAAAATGGTTCTTATTTAAATATGATATAAATGAAATAAAATTTATTAAATTTATGGTATTATATATATATATATATATATATATATATATATATATATATATATATTGATTCTATATGTACATTTTATATTTTTTATATCTAAAATGTTGAATAAAACATATATATTTTGGGAAAATTAAGTTATGGCGTATTAATATGGTTATAATTATAAAAAAAAAGAGGTTAAAAGGAATAGAAAACCATTTAATTTATGTGCGTAAAGCATTTTTTTTCTTCCAAGAATAGGTCATAAAAGTTTTAGTTATAATAATTATAATAAAAACAATTATTAAAATAGTTATCAAAAACTAAATATATGTTTTACAGTTGTTTTTAACCATAATTTTTTGTTTTCTATTTTTAAAAATAAAAACAAAAAAATAAGTTCGATTATAAAAACTATTTTATGTTTTCCATTGTTAAACAAATTAATTATGATGTTTTTATACATTAGTTGTTTTTTTATTGTTTCGTTTTTTTTTTCTGAAGATTCCTTTTAAAATAATAATATAAATCCTTGGATTATCAAATGAATATAATTTATTTTAAAAACACATTTTAAAATATTAAAAATAAATTAAATATTTTAGATTTCCTAACAGACTTTATTTTGTAAAATATTTAAAAATTAAATTTTGAAAACCTGTTTTTAATAACAATTATCAACTAAACCCTAACCTAACACATAAACCTGTTTTTATGTGTTTATATTGTGTAAAATGTTGGTCGGGAATAAACCACCACTCCTCTCTTATTCTCTAATTCTTTTTATCCTATTAGTCCATTTTCTTAAATATAGAGAAGGTAATTTTTTTTTACCATTCATAATTTGAAATTACCATCTACATCTCTTTCTATAAAATGATTATGGGGTGGGAGGGGTGAAGCCACCTCTCCGACGCTCAAGTCAGGCCCACTTGTCTCTAAAAATTATGAACTTTTTTGCTCGTTCTTTTTTCCATACCTTATTATGTGCGATGATCTTCTTTTATCAAAGAGGAAGTAAATTCGCTTTTCATAGAAAGTTTGTGATTTTCTCTCAAATCGGAAAAGGAAGATGTCGCGCATCTCACACGTAGAAACTAGTTCTTTCTTTTAAATAGATATGTTTTTCGAATGGGGGATCCCAATAACACTTATTTACCCCGGGTGACATCGTCATGATGATTTATGGAAGAATGCACATTCTATTCGAGGAAGTCCATCCAATAGCATTTGTTGCATAAAGTCTTCAATCGAGAGATGGCGTGTAGTAATGTCGACTCTCCGGCTGAGAGGATATCGGGGCTTCGGCTCTTACATTGGGTTCGCGGGCCAGTCTTGCTGGGTCAGCCCAATTATGGTCTTTTGTCGGACTGGCCTATTGGCTAGAGGGCCTAGGCCAAAGCCCATAGCATCCACAGTGTTGTCTTTATATAACAGTAGGTGATTCATACCGCAAAACAACAGTAAAACATATTCGATCAGACATAAACATCAATATTGCTTCATCCTCTCTGAAGTATTAAATGAATTTGATTCATTATTTATATCGTTTCAAACAAATGTTGAATCTAACATTTTTTTTTTTCCAGTTTCTCACTAATTTGTGTGAATAAATATGGCAAGCTAAAAAATAAAATAAAATAATTCCATTATATATATATATATATATAAACCTATGTTTATAACTTCTTATAAACAACAGGAAAAAATTTTAATATTTATTTCCTCACCTTTTTTAACTCTTTTTTTGTTTCAATTTTTGACTCCATAGCATTTTTATATTTAAAGAATACATGGAACAAATGTGGATAAATCACATCAAAAAATGTGTTTGTGTATGAATTAACATTAGAGGATATTTAATAAATCAAATTAATGATTTTGGTAAAATTGTAGAAATAGATTAACCTTGATTGGTAGATCAAAAAAGCTAACCAAGAGACCCATAGTATCATAAAATAAATATTTCTCATGTTTGGTAAAATATCTCTTACAATTTAAAATAAAACCTAAGATAAAATAATAAATTAAAATGGTTGGTTTAATTGTACTCTTACATTATTTTATTAGTGTGGAAATGATCACCAAAACTCAATATTCAAAGTTTACACATTATTTTACATTATAAATTAAAATGAGTAAAGTTTATATTCAATGTTTAAATTTATAATAAAATTTTTTAAAACTAATTATCTATTTATAATACTAAAAAAACAGACCATAAATTTACTAGCATTTAAAAATTAACTAAAATAAGAAATATTAACATATTTATCGGTCACTGTTTTTGAAATAAACAGGTGGTTTCATATATTTTTATATAAAATGATTATAAAATATGAACCCTCTCTTAAATTATTTCAAACTTTTACAGTCCGTCAAGTACATATATAATTAAAGAATATATAGAATTATTAATTATCTTTAGATAATTATTTTAAATTATATTCATCCATAAGCTTGAATTTTGTTTTTTAAACAAAATAATAATATGTTTAAAAGTTGTTGATTAAAAGGGTATTTGAAAACTCAATTTTCAAAATCTAAACCATCATCATTATTTTCCTTTTCATCATAAAATATGAATTTAGCCTCTTAAAAAAAAATCTAAAAAGTATCCTTAATTTTGTTTTAAAAATAATTAATCAATTAAGGACAATTGAGATTTCTTTGTGCATTATTATTTAAAACGGAGAGGAAAAGGGTTTGAGTCTCAGTATAAACAGTTTATTTTACTATATTATAAAAGGTATTAAACCTTAAAAATAAAAAATAAAAAATTCATGTCCTTTTTTCAACCAATTAACTTTTATATTCTTATTCAAATTGCGTACACTAATCTATTCCCACTAATCTTATGACATGAAATTAACGGGTAAACTATATTAATCATCGATTAGACCAACTAAATTATCCCTTAAGGGTTAACATAGTCAAATTAATGAATTATTTGATTCTTCATCAAATTTTTTCATTATAAAACTATCCCTTATTATAATTTTAAATAAATAAATAATTTTTAAAAAATAAAAATAATTATTTAAAATGAAGGGACATTTAAAGATTTATCTCATTATTATGTAACTTTTTCTACCCACTCATAACCAAGTCTCTTTTTTTCAACCAACCCTCTATTGCCTTCTTATTCAATTTATTCGACTTTTAGTCAAATTATTTTATTATTAAATTTACTAACACACGAATAAATAATAATATACCTTACATGTTTTTCTAATTTTGTCCACAATTGTGAGACCATCTTCAACCTTTTTTCATAACTGCATAACATGGAAGGTAATTAGATATTAAATCAATCAATTATAAGTTAAAGCATCATTATTATTATTTAATTATTTTTAATAAAGATTTGCCATCAATTTTAGTTGTGGGTGCCATGTCACCATTTTTTGTGATTTATTTTATGTTTTTATGGATAGAAAGTGGTGCCTATATATATATTAATAGTGGTAGATAGAGTCTTGTGATGCGAGGTCGAGTTTGAGTTGATGAGGTACCGAGTCGATCAGTTAACATTCCAGTCGGCTCAGGCTCGAGCTCAGTCGGTTGATCTAGTCAGTCCGAGTAGATGGCGGTTTTATCTCGTTTCGTGCTTACTTTAATTATTATATATCCAACTTTAGGAGGGAATCGATTGTATGGAATATATATATATATATATATATATATATATATATATATATATATATATATATATATATATATATATACTCTCTCCTCTCCCTCTATTATCACGTTTATAATACTAACTTATTAATAAAATAAATATATTTATAACTAAATAAATAATAAAAATGTATGATTGTTTAAGAATAAGAAGCAGAATGTAGCTATTTATGTAAACCTACAAGGATAGAAAATATAGGTTTCGGCGGATATATCGTGAAATTTGGAATTTACGGGATATATCGGATATATCGGAGATATATCGGTGGATATTTTACATGAATATCGATATATCGAAATTAATAAAATACTTTTAAATTGATGGAAACATTTTTATAAAGTGTAAAAATGACATTAATAATGAAATCTGATTGATGATATTACATTGTCATGGTCTTTCGCCTCGAAATGAAGATCGATGTGGCTCCATTTACAACATTTGATGAAGGGATCGAAGTCTTGGTAGAAACGATAGTCATACCAAGACATGGTGTTAGATAATATTGGTTATAAGATCGAGCGTACCATGTATAAATGTCTTCACTTGTATGACGCACCGGCGTGGATGGGAAATTGGGGTTCACCGCATCGACCGTTTGAAATCTTGTTGCATTTGATATGGAATGTTGGATAGGCGTTTGTTCGACATGAGGATAATTTATCATTCATATTAACCGTCAATAGGCTGAAGGATTTGAAGAAGAGTGACCATAAGTCATTGTGTGAGGGAGAAAAATGTTGCAGTCATTGGATGAATCAACGTATTGAGGTGCCAATGCTCATAGATTCAAAACTAGCCGACAATGAATCTCTCATTGTGATGTGCCATCCTTAGATTGTCGACCTCTATATGAAGCTTTCCAATATTAGGCTCCCGATACACACTTGACTCCTCTGGGCAAAGTGGTCTTCATCTTGTGTAACATGTGTGAAATCATCTTCACCGATTGAATGGACTCGATGGATATTGACTTATTTGTCGATCGCAATATCACTAAAAATGCATCGTTCCGTGTCCTTCTGAAATCGACTTGATCCTCTTATCTTGAGCCATCATTACTTTGTAGTTGAAATGCAGCCAAAAATGGTCTACTACTATGTTCGACACTTGAATCGAATGGGGTCGAATCAACGGTGGTGACAGGAGTCTCTCATGTCTTGAAATTTGAAACTTTCGCACTATTAACTTCTTGGATAAAACACGGTCAACATCAGCGCGACACCGAACATGCATGAAGTGGTCGTGGATCGGGATTTCCATATCTTCATCATCCAAATGGAGGTCTAACCCATTGGAATAATTGATTATCCTCTTCTTCACCAAACTTCGGTGAAATGTCGAGGTAAATCAAAATAATTCTTTTGACAACTTTGCTCATTTCTGCCTTGCATATCACGTATCTTTAGTTTCATGTTATAGTAACAAAAAACTAATTGTTGGAGCTTAGGAGTAGCAGCGATTTCTTCATTTTGTATGTATTAGAGCAAATGTGCTCCAATTTCTCTCATCTTGAAAGATACGGTTTAGTGAGAACTTTAATATTACAATTCCTCAATGTGGGAGTGTGGTTTCCATACATGAACCACCATTCGAATTGCAATAAAAATAAGTAACATTCAAAAATCTAATAACATGAAAATAGAGCTTTATTTTTTAATGTTTTAATGAGAAAAGAACAACCGGGAACCATTAAATCTCTTGAGGCTATTCTTTGCTCTATCACTTTGAATCCTCTCTTCGCATCTCGAAACATTTACAATTTCATTGCATTGAGAAAATATACATGTCTAATCGGTAAAGTGTAAGTTTAACCAATTAACCATCAGTTAATTAGATTTACCAACAGTGATGTACCTCGTTCAGAGTGCAATGGGCGTAGAAGTAGAAGATAATCTTGCGAATACTTAAGTGACGACAGATAACTTCGAGAAGTCTGCACTACTAACTCAGGTCTATATTAGAGCAACTTGGACTGGAAATAATATCTTTAACAAAAGTGATTTAAATTAGTATACCAGAGGAAAATAATATACATTAAGTGTGATTAAGATATCGGCTTAGTTACTAACATGAAGAGGATGTTTGAGCGTTCTATCTCAACGTCTGCGATAATTGTTGCATTGATCTTTGGCATTGAGTTGATGTAAATTTTGCTTCATTGCAGAATCAACTCATACACAAATAGCGGTGTTAGGACGACAGAATCAACAATGAAGAAGCGTATATAGTGGCTCATATATTGATACTAAGCTTAGAGACCTTCTCCCGATATGTGATCAAACATGAAGCGCCCGACATCATGTCCAATGATCGATCATTAAACGCGAAGCTGACTCATCATGATAAGATCTTTACTTCAATCTGACCCTCTTTTAGAACTTTCCTAGGCGATGTAATTTATTTCAGCAAATCTTGTTGCCCCACGGACGCCTGATATCTCCACCGGATTCCCACACCGCTTTCATGACAACTGACCATGATTGTAGATGAAGTTGGTGATTTCGTGCATTAGTAATTAATTCAGCGGTAGCTCTTTTATGATGTCTTCAAACATCAAAGTCAATGCGATTGTGCTGCGCATGGAGTCAATATCGTTGTACTTCTTCATTAACTTAACTTTCCCGCCTTCACAAATCGCGATCCATTATGCGTAACAATTTGCAACATTTGTTTCACCTCTTCCTTGATGCGCGTCCTTCAACAAGCGTGTGTATTTTGTTGTCTTATACCATGGGATGCATCTAACCGACTTGAGAATATGTGACCTCTTCCGAGATATACCATGAAATTAATAATGCTCAATTTAGTGGGCCCGGTCCATCCATGGAAGACATATTTTTAATAAGTCTTCCATTTTTACTTTGGATGTTCACATAATCTTCCATGTCTTTATACCCATATCAAAACTATTTGTTTTTGATTTCATATGGAGATGGTGGCTCTATTCCCATGCCTACAAGTAGAATTAATGAAATTAAGTATAGTTTCTGTCTAATATAAGATAATAATTTGTGGCGAAAGTGATTGTCACATACCGGCTTGTTTATTTTTGAAATCATGTTCTTGAAGTGGTGAGAGTCTGCTTTGTGAGGCGCAACACTCTCATATATGAAAATTTCTTGATTAATTACATTGTCGTTCTTTAGTTGAACCTTTAGAAAGATTTTAATGTTCTTTTTGTCTTACTTTTTCTATAGAAGACTTGTATAATGATGGAGCGGCGGTGGTAATGGATCCGATTGTCTCACACTTTGAGATCTTTGCATGCCTTGTTGGATTAGTCGGTTCGCGGTTGCGGTTCGCTTTGTTGCGATATCTCAATTGGTTATAAGAGTAAAATTCGTTTATTTAAAAAAATTATTTAATTTAAACATTTACCCATTTTCTTTGCCTCCTCATAAATCCCTTCTTCGAAAAATTATGGTTCCATTCGGTAAACACGATGCGGTATACGCTCGAAAAATGACTCTTTCATCGAAGTCATGTCACGCGGATACGCTTTGCCACAGCCACCTCTTCTTCCTCCACATAAATGCCCATTAAATGCATCGTGATGATTATGCATCGCGTCCACCAGGCTGCTGCACCGTGGTTGGTAGCAGAATATCTTACATATCGAAATTTGCTTTCTTACGGCTTTTTCTTTATTTTTTTCTGCTCACAAAAGTTGTTTCATTTCTTGTTTAAATTAGATGTTTACATTTGGGCACTTTTGTATTAGAGTTGGGATGGAATCATGATTGATGTTAAGCGAGTGATCCAGCCGCTCATCCTTGAACCACGATGTGCATATTGTACCATTTCTAATTTCCTCATATGTGTGCAAATCTATTTCCATCTTTGGGATCTCGGCTCCCGATATTGCTTCCATAGCCATCACATTGTTATACAATTGAAAATGGTTATTTTCATATCATGACAACTAAGTTATTATATATGTGCCTTTTAATGTTAACTTCAATATATAACTTACTTTAAAATATTAACTAACATGAAAGATTAATTAATTTATTAATATGCATACATAATATTCCTTAATATATATAATTTATTAATATGCATACACTATATAACTAAAAGTGTAGTTAACAAGAATTCACCACTATTTAATTTATTATAGTATATAAAACCATATTATTACATGATATTTACCTTAAAAGCTTAAACTAATATACCATTTGTATTTTATGCAATTTATAATCTAATGTAAAATTGATATATATATATATATATATATATATATATATATATATATATATATATATATATATATATATATATATATATATATATATATATATATATATATATATATATTAATATATTTATTATAATATATAAACCATATTATTATGATATTACCTTTGAAGCAAAGCTATTTATATTTCTATTTATACAATTTATAATCTAATGTGAAATTATAAAAAAAGTAATGTATATTTATTTTAAAAGAATACACACACTATTACATTTATTATAACATATAAAACCATATTATTATATGAAAGTATTTACATAAAAGCTTAAAATAATATATATTTATATTTTATGCAATTAATCTCTAATGTGAAATAAAAAAAACTAAAGTATATTTATTTGAAAAGAATACACCACTATTAAATTTATTACATAAAAGTATATAAAACCATATTTTTATATGATATATTTATAAGCTTAAATAATATATTTCCATATTTTATGCATTTTATAATCTAATGTGAAATTATAAAAAATATATGAAAAGTATATAAAACCATATTATTATATGATATTTACCTTGAAGCTTAAGTAATATATATATATATATATATATATTTTATGCAATTTATAATCTAATGTGAAATTATAAAAAAACTAATGTATATTTATTTTAAAAGGCCACACCACTATTAAATTTATTATAGTATATAAAACCATATTATTATTATATATATATATATATATATATATATATTAGTGTATTCGTAAACTTAAAAGCTTAAAATAATATATATTTATATTTAATACAATTTATAATTTCTTGTGAAATTATAAAAAAACTAATATAAAACTATAATCAGTATTTATGAAATAAATGTAAAAAAGTATCTTAGACTAATATTATGTTAACTATGATAATATATATTTACATCTTAGACTAATATAAATTTGTATTTTATTAAATTTATAATGTAATATGAAATTATAAAAAACAAACTAATATATAATTAACATAAATACAAAAATAAATGTAAAAGTAAAACTATTAAATACACAAAACATAAATACAATAAGAAGCAAGAACATACCTTAATTAATCTCTTGTTGAAATTTGGAGCTTCAACCTTTAAGCACCCAAAATTTCTACCTTTTTTGGAGATAACATAACAAAGAAAAATAATTTTGAGATGAAATGAAGATTTGATGAGTAGAGAGAGTTTTATGAAAAATAGGAAGTGATTTTGGTGGTATTTATAGGATTTTTGGGTCAAAGGCTATAAAATGGTCAAAATTTAATTAAGATTTAATTCTAACCGTTGGATTTAGTTTTGGTAAATCGACCGTTAAGGATCTTCTTCCTGGCCGTTTGGATCAATCCTCGGCCGTTGGATCAAGCTTAGATTTAATTTCTGGCCGTTGGATCAAAAATTTGACCATTGGATCACATTTTAAATCCGGGTGAAATCTGGGCCGTTGGATCAAACCCAGTTCAAATATGGCCATCGGTCCGGTCAATAATAGTTTGAAAGGAGGCTTGATGCGAATGGCGTCGGTTTTCTTCATGAATCGAGCCATAGAAGCGTGGCCAGATATATGACCACGATATATATGCCGAAAATATCGCCGATATATCGGCCCAGATATTTCGAAATATCGGCGATATATCTCGCGCTCGAAAAGTTTCCGCGGCGTGTCTCGCGTGTCGAAATCTGGCGATCTCTGCCGTATTTGATTCCGATGTTCGTGAAATGTCGGCGTCTTTACCGATTTTAAAAGTTACACCAAATAAGCGACTTATGTTTCAAAATCGTTCAGGTATGCCAGACCTGCGAAATATCGGCGAAATATCGGCCGATATTTCCGACATTTCAATCCTTGATCCCCTAAAGTAGAGATATAAAATTAAAAAATAAACTTTTAAAAATTTATATACAAAAATATTCGAGTTTCTCGCGAGCTTTTCAAGTCGAGTTCTGAGGAGTTGCTTTCGACTGGTAGTTAACATTTCGGTCGAGCTCGCCTGAATCGGTTGATGGTCGGTCAGAGTAGCTTCATGAGGTTATGCAACTGGTCATGCTACTGAGTGGCGATTCAAAAATAAGTTGAGAGAGCCAGCAAAAACACTAGAGTAGTGTTTGGTTTTGAATATTAAGGAAAATGGTTTCACTTCGTACTTAGTTATGCAAAAAAAAAAATAGATTGTATTTGGTTACCGTAAAATACTAAGGAAATAAAAATGTAAAGGAAAATAATTTTATTGTATTTGATTGTTTGCTAAAAAAAATTTAAAAAGAAAATCAAATATAAACAAATTATGTATAGAACTAATATTTTAAAATTATTTAATTTTTATATAGATGAGTTTAAACAAATAAGTATTGGGTTAGGGCAGCAATAAAGATATTATACGAGTTTAATTATATTTTATGTTCTTTTTTCTTTTACTTTTCCTTCATTTTATTTCCTTTGATTTTTTCTTTTAAATTTTTTTTTGGAAACCAAACATAGTCCTATAGAAAATAAAATTTAAATGAAATTACTTAAAAACTTACAAAATCTTAAATTATTTAATATTTATAACTAGCCAATTTTGTTTGAGTAATAAGTAAAAATAATATGTGATCTATTTTTATTTTCCTTACATTTTATGGAAACCAAACATAGTCTAGGTAAATTACAAGGGCAAAATCAAAGTACAAATTACTTAAATTGTTTAATAACAATTAGATTTTACTTTTAATTAAAACATATGGCTTCAAATCCTAATATAAACAATTTTCTTCCAAATATTTGAGGGAGGGCCCCCTATAAAATCACTCATCTGAATATTTTTATTTAATTTCCTTGTTTAATAAAGTGATTATTCTATAATTATTTAGGTTTTTATTTTGTTTTTGTCATTTTTATCGATGATATTGTTGATTGTCTTATTCTGATGTTTTATCATGTGGTATTCGGATCGTGCATCATGTTGATGTCGAATATATCAATTATGATCGTCCCGATATGTTGAAGAAGCGATATTATAGAATATATAGTCGCTATTTTGAGTTTATAGGCTTTGCTCTCTAGGTTATTATCTTTATTAACTTGAATATTGTTTAATTATGCATGATTTTAACTATTTGTATATTGGTTGTTAGATTATTATATTGTTATATTTATTTTGTATTTTCCTATGATTGTAATTTGTATTTTCCTAAGGTTGTATAGTTTAACCTATATAAGGCCTCCTCTAATACTTGTAATTTACAATATATAAAATACAAAGACTCAGGTATTTCTTCATGGTATCATATCAGGTTCTCACGGTTGTTTTTCAACGGTCACCAGCGGTCACGAAGCATTCACCGGTATTGTATAGAGCTTTTTCGGTCGCGCGGCGAGGTCCTGAAAGTCTCGTCATCGCATTTGTCAAGCTCCGCCCGAAGTTTGCGCGTTGTCCCACGCATCGCCTGCACCAGAGTGCGTCAGATCCATGCATGTGTGTGCACTTCATGCGCCTACATCACGTATTACGTCAACACCACGTCAGCCCCCCAATTTGACCCGTTGACCCGCGCCCGTTGCCCGTGCGTGCTCGTTGCCCACTTACTGCGCCACGTCATTCGTTGATCGAACATTTGACCATGTGCATTCTGACTTATTTTCGCGTCTTGATTTCATTTTTGTTGTCTGTTTTTCGATTCATAATTTCGATATGGCAGGTGATGAGATTTATAAATCCGATTAAATGTTATTTTTAATGAAGATAATTTTGCCAAATGGTCTCAAGTATTAAGTAGTTATCTTAAAGGCCCATAAGTTGGCTTTTACGTCTGCAGTGACCATCTATTCCAGAACAAAGAGTGGACGAAAGAAATTGATTATGCTTGTATTAAGATTTTAGATTGATGATTGGGAAAGTGTTGAAAATCATCACATCACTTGGTTTAAATACATATATTCCGTCAATTGTTGATGGGTTTAGCGACATTGATATTGCGAAAGAAGTTTGGGACTTACTTGTTACTCGATATCTTTGGGTGGTGGTGCTTACCTTCAATCTCACACGTGAACTTTATCAGATTCATCAAGAACCAAGTGAGCGGATCATTGTATATCACAACCGACTTAAATCTATTTGTGATCAATTGATTGCATCTGAACCAATTCTCTCCAATTTCGCTAACATCAAATTGGTTTATGTTCACCATGAACAAGGACGATTGTTTCAATTTTTAATGAGGCTTCGTGATGAGTTTGAATCAGCCATAAGTCATATTCTCCATCAGGATCCTTTACCAACAGTCTCACAAGCTATTCATAAGTTAGTTGATAATAAGACCCCGTCTTCAAAGCGGGCATTTTATCGGTGTGGTTGCTCTTCTCAGGCCATTTAATTATGACTTTGTTACTCATGTTTTTCCACTGTTAGTTCACCTACTTATGTTTTACAGGCAAAGGAATAATGTCGAGCGACATAACTATAAGAAGCCTCTTCTTTATCTGCCGATTTATGTGAGAACAAAGATCGATGCGGTGAAATCTATTACGCTCGTCAGCGTATTATTGAATTTTCTTGCTACTTTGACCCGTCCCGAATTATTAGCTATGGACTCCCATTCCAAGTATGGTCCTGCCTCATCTCTCTTTATAGCAGATCTACATGATATGGTTAATCAGGTTCATCTTCCAGTGCATCCAATATTACTCTTTCTACAATGTCGAATTACTTCCCTACGTGGCTTCTTGATTTGCTTCTTTGCAATCATATGACTTATTATCTTGGTGTTGTACCTTCACACATATACTTCTCTCCCTACCATATACACTACAAATGGTTCTCCTATGCATGTCTCTCATCTTGGTAATGTCTCTACACCAACCTTGTTTGTTTCCAATGTTTACTAGATTCCCAAACTTACTCATAATCTTCTTTCTGTTGGGCAACTCACTGAACTTTGTTTTTTACTACAACCTTTTACTCTCTCTTGAATTGTGGTTGTCGCGGGATTACCAAAGCGGAATGGAGATCGTTGGGACCCCATAAGGTCGGAAGGTTATTTGAGCTCACATATTCTTCATTTCTTGTCCTCTCGTCTCTCACATACAGTAGTCTCATATGAAGGCACTTATTCTCTTACTTTATGTCATTCTCGCCTTAGTCATGCATATATCTCTAGGGTTAAACAACTAGTTTCTAAGGGTTTGTTAGGTTCGGTTTCAAATAAGAGTTTTGATTGTATGCCTTGTCAATTTGGTAAACAACCTGCTTTGCCATTTAATGACAGTGTTTTTCATTTTCTTTCTTATTTTGATCTTATTCATTATGATGTATGGGGCCCATCTCTATTCACTCAGGGTGGGTTAAGTTTCTTTGCTATTGTTGTGGATGATTTCCCGATATACTTGGATTTATCTCTTCAAAAATCGTTTTGAACTTTATCAAATATATCGTGACTTTACCAAAATGATTGAAACACGGTTTTCTAAACCTATCAAAGTTTTCAGATATGATAATGCCCAATAATATAAAGCCTGTGAATTTACCTCTATTCTACATCAAATTGGTATTGTTTCTCATTCCTCTTGTGTAGGCAGTTCTCAGTAAAATGGCAAGGCTGAGCGCAAACTTCGTCATATTCTTGATGTTGTTCGTGCTACTACTATTGTCGCTTCTACTCCTTCTCAGTTTTGGGGGGAAGCTGCTCTTACTACCGTTTACACCATCAATCGGTGTCCTTCTCCCATTGTTCATAATCAAACTCCTTATGATTTGTTGTTTGGTTATTATCCCTCTTATGACTTACTTAGAGTATTTGGATGTGTCTGTTTTGTTCTTCTTCATGATCATGAAAGAAACAAACTTCAGTCTCGTTATCGTTTGTGTTGTTTTCTTGGTTATGAAGTGGTAAAAAATATTATAGGTGTTATGATCCCATTAGCAAAAGCGTCTTAAGTGTTTCTGGCATGCGGAGTCTTTTAGGAATACAAAATGTTTCACCAACTTCTCCATGTTTTGTTCCCTTACTCCCTGTGGTCCTCTCACGACCTTTTTCTGAGTCTCCCACCTCTACATGCGAGTCTCTCCATTATATTCTTGATGTTCCTTCTCATGCATCGATGAGCTTCCCATACCAGATCATCAGTTGCTTGATCCGACCCAATTGGATCCTGGCCCGGTCATGACTCTCATGCGCCGTGGGTTCCCATCGGGTAGCTACTATTCCTTATCACCTTCGTGACTTTCATTGCTTTACGCTCTTGCCTCTCACGCGGAGCGCCAGGCTTTCATGGGGCTTCCTCACAACCTTTATGACAGGCTGTGAAGAGTTGGGATGCACTTCACATTCAGAACTATAACATGGGATCTGGTTGATCTCCCTGCGGAAAATACGCTATGGGTTTGTAAATGAGTTTATAAGATCAAGACTCGTCGAATGGCCTGCTTTGTTGGTTGCTTTCTGAGGCTCGCCTTGTTGCCGAGGAGTTTTCGGGAGTATGGGATTGATTATGGGAGACTTTGCTCCTGTGGACTCGACTTTCCAGCATGTCGGGGACTCTTGTGCCTTTTTGCGGCTCATGAATGGCCATTATTGGATGGATGTCAAAAGCGCTGCTGTGGTGGAGCTCTCGCCAGGAGTCTATGTGACTTCCTCTGGTTACTCCTCACCCTACGGGGTTCCCTCACGAGGTATGCTCGAGCTACGGCGGGCACTTGATGGTCTTAAACAAGCTCCTTGAGCATGGTTTGCAAAGTTTAGTTCTACTATCTCTTAGTATGGTTTTTCAGGCAGTTCTTTTGATACAACTCTTTTTTTGAGACGATCTGGTCATGGTGTCACTATTCTCTTCTTGTATGTCGATAATATGATTATTACAGGTGATGATATGCAAGGTATTCAAGATCTAAAGCATTTTCTTAATCGTCAATTTGAAATGAAAGATCTCGACCCTTTTAAATACTTTCTTGGTCTAGAAGTTTCTTCTTTTGCAGATGATTATTATCTTACTCAGGCCAAGTATACTTTTGATCTGATTTCTCAAGCCGGTATCACTGATAGCAAGATAGTCGACACACCTATTGGTGGCTGTGGCGCAGGTACCGCGATGGCGAATGTTTATGGAAAATCTTACTCTCTACAAATAACATTAGGGTCAATATCTCATGGTACTCGCCTTGATATTTCTATGCGATTCATGTAGTCGATCGGTTTATGGGCCTAGATCTCCTCATTATGATGTTGTTCTCGGGATTTTCGATATTTGAGGCACCACATATTGATGGTCTTCACATTTTTCTTCTATTTGTTTTATTAACTTCGGGCATTTGAGATGCGGTGGGCGAATTTGATTACATTGTCGTCGATCTACTACAAGATATTGTTTTCTTACGGGTGATTTTCTTATCGCTTTGAGAAAGCGAAAACAAATAGTGGAACAACGATTTAAGGCTGAAACATAATATGAAACCTTGGCGAAGCTGCCAAAACTTTAACTTATTTAGTTCGTTGAGTTCCACGCATGATCTTAGTGTTGATTGTTACTTTACCATATTACTTGGCTGCTGATAATCGATGTTGTCAAATTGTTTCAATGATGTCTTATGAACATAACGCATGTGAATTGATTTGTCGTTTCATTCGGCTTGCGTGTATATCTTTGGTGCCTTTCGCAGCAGTTTTGTTTAAATACCGAGGATCGGTTAAGTGATGTCGCTCAAACCACTTATCTTGGAGCTTTTACCAGAAACTTTAGTTTCCCGGCTTCATGTAATGGTTTCTCTTAAACTACAATGAGTTTGAGAGAGATGTTAGATTATTATATTGTTAGATTTATTTTGTATTTTCTTAGTATTGTAATTTGTATTTTCCTAAGGTTGTATAGCCTAACTTGTATAAGGTCTCATCTTATACTTGTAATTTACAATATATAAAATACAAAAGACTCAAGTATTTCTTAAGGATCTATCGGTATTTACGAGGTTTAGTCGATAATATTATCTTTAAAGACTTTCAATATATATATATATACATATATATATATATATATATATATATATATATATATATATATATCTTATATTATGATACTAAAAATACCAGTTTAGAATGATGAATTCCATGAGAATCTTAGAGAAGACGTGGATAATATATATTTTTTTACATTAGATTTGAAAATGATTATGAGACTTGTGTTGTAACTTTATAATTATTTTGTATAACAATTTTTTTGTAATAAGTGATCAAATGACCTGTTTTTTATTTTTCTGATTGTCAACAATAGAAAATAAAATAACATTTTTTAGTATTTTAATTATTTTTTAACATTTTTAAGTATTGGTTTTAAAAACAATTATACAAACATGTATAATGATTATAAATGTAAAATTCATTTTGAAACATATTTAAGCGTATTTTAAAATAAAATTAAAAGGCTCTCAATTACATTTTATTTTATAAACGAAATGGGTACTAAAACCAATTCTCTGATTAACGATAATTGTTTTAAATACTATTTTTAGTATTCATAAAAAAAATAAGAAACGAAAACAATTTTACTATCCATTTTTCTGTTATGAACGACGAAAACAAAGTAATTTATTCAAGAAAGCATCATTGATTGAACATGCTGTTGTTTTAAAAACCATTATATAAATAGTTCGAATAAAATACTAGAATATAACCATAATAGTTTTTGAAAATATTGAAAACAAGTTAAAATATTAGTGGAATTTTTGTGTTTCATTGTTGTTTATTGTTTTTAATGTTTATTAAAAAAGAAACAAAAATTAATGTACTAAACGTTTTTGTTTATCAATGTATGACGTTAAAAGTAGTTTTGGTATTGTATAAATATATGATTTTTAGAATTGTTTTACTTTAAAACACAGCTTATGTGCTTGTGATTCCTCAAAACTATTATTGAAACAGTTTTTAAAATAGAAATACTGTTTAAAGTAAATTGTTTATAAAATTTAAGGTGTTCTCTAAAATAAGTATTCTCCTTGTTTTTGAAACACGTGGCAGCTCAAAATGTTTTCTGTGTTTAAAGAAAAAGATTAAAAAGCATGAACATATTTGTTTCGGTTTTTTTTTCTGGTAAGGACCTTTAGTATAATCGGTATGAGGTGTGACCGTGTTAGCGATCGTGTCAAATATCGGGGTTTTTATTATAGTATTCTACAAATTCGAACATAATATAGAATAATATGAATTAAAAAATAAATTCAAATATTAAATTAGTAATCATATAACAACGATTAAACAGTGTGACATTTAATAATTTGATAAGTTAAAGAGTATAATTATGGTAATTTAAGCCGATATGTAACACAAATAGTATATACAATGAGGATAAATCTACCAAATCTAGTTAAATACTTAATTGCAGTAATAATTAATCGAGTTAATACATGTAAAATTTGTGTTATGCAAGATGAGCATGAATATAACTTGGATTTATTCATTCATGGGTGATCATAATCGCGATTATCTGGCCTAAATCGCATAAAACCGTGTTGAATTCATTAGTTGTGTCAAATTTTGATAACCCTAATCGAGTTTATGTTGGGTCGACCTGATTGATAAAAGCCCAGCCTACCCATAATGACATATCTCTATAAATAAGGTAGCCCAATATCAGAAGGTATGAAGATTTGACCTTCAAATCATTGGGTTGACTTGATTAACTTTGAATTGACGGATTAGGCTATTATTTGTGGCTTGAAAAAATTGGTGCTCATTTCGGCCGCGATTTGTTCTTGCGGGTAATTTGGCCTGGTCGTTTGGAATTCAGGGCCGATTTCTTTATTTTATTGGTACCGAAAAGATCGTATAAATATTATTAGCACAGAAAATGGGATCAGGTGACTTGAACCGATGTTGGCCTGGCTCAGTGGTCCGTTCCGCCCGTTCGTCGAATTAGGTATTTTTCTGGTGATATATTTCAATAGGACCATTGGTTGCAAGCAGCTCTGCCATATGCCACGTGGCCAAACATTTAAAGAATTGACCCGCCTGGGCATCCACCCCTACGCGTTTCACGCTGCCCCTGCGGCTCTCTCTCTGCGCCGCGCCTGTCGAACCAATGTTCTCTATAGTTAGAAGCACAGGAAGATGTTTTCTGAGTTCTGAGTTCAAATGGCACCCATGCTGCTGCTCTCTCAGCTTTTCTAATCAGTTCCTTTGATTTCTAGGGGTTTACCAGATCCGAAAATCTCTCTAACTCACTTTTGGCTGTCACGACTGACAAGCTACATTCTCGAAACTGGGGAAACAATATTTTCCTTACTCTTTTGAAATTCTGATTCTAACGGATTGTTGCACGGAAGAAATTCACATTTAAAGACCGTACTCCTGGATCGGGGTTCAATGTGCATTGATTCCTGGTCTGGGGTTCAGTTCCGGGTTAGGGTCATCTCGGATGGTCTGCATTCCACCTGTTTGATAAATTGCGTTTGGTTTTGGCGAATTCATTTGGTTTGGCGATCTGGGATTTTGATTGGGTGAGAAGAGCTTTCCCAGGGTTTTTGATTTAGGGCCCTTTTTGATTTGATTTTGAGGATCTGGGCCGTGTTTGAGTTGAAATCAGTAGCTTGTGCTTTACCAAGAATCTTTGATAATTAAATTACAATTTATTGAACCAATACGATGGCGATCGGGGGTTAAATGTTTTAGAAGGAATGTGATTCAATCTTGACCTTAATGTAGCAAGATGTTGAAAATAGGAAACTGGGTCTAGTTCTGGGAGCTATTGGAAGAAAATTTCTGGATGCAGAACTGAGCAAGAAAAACAGTGAAGTGGGATTATGGGCTTTAGTTGCTCAAGGAAGCTCTGTAGAGTACATTGGGAACAATGCGAGGACAGGGTGATAAAAAATCATCTAAAACGCCATACTTCCTCCTCAAGAAGAGATGGGGCTGTACTGAGAGGGTTATGGGGGGAGTCAATGACGCAACCGCCCGGCTGATACCGACTCAATCGGCCGAGGAGAATGCAGCGTCCTCCCCACGTTCATGGGACGAAGGGCAGAAGAAATCAATGCCCGTCGACAGGCCGGCGATCCGAAAATCCCCGGAAACCGAAGGTGGGATGAATGCTGGACAACCCCAGATGAATGGGATAGTCAGAATCGGAAATGGGGTTGAAGCAGCTCAAGCTGCCGCTGGGTGGCCGTCTTGGCTGACTGCAGTGGCGGCAGAGGCCATCAATGGGTGGGTGCCGAAGGCTGACTCATTTGAGAGGTTGGACAAGGTCAGTCTTGTAGCTTTCTGGTTGTTTGTTTCTCAGGATTCTGATTCCTTTTCTACTGTGACTTGATTTCAGGAAAAAAGAAGAATCATTTTTCCTTTCATAGATCTTCAGTTTGCACATCATTTGGATTCTTAACTGTTGCTTTTGTCAGGATGCATATACTCGTGATTCTTATCTCTTTCTCTATGTGTACTTCAGCAAAGGTTGTGTATAGTGTATTATTGTGTAAAGTTTGTTAACAAACACCACTGCTTTGTCTGAGCATCTGTCTGATTGGTTCCTGTTTTTGAAAACTGATCTTGTTTTATGAATTTAGTATTTTTGTGTTCTTTATATTTTCATAACAAAAACCATGTAGTGTTCTCCTTATTTTCCTTGTTCTTATTGTTTTTGAGAATAGAAAACTTTTTAAAATCAGGGACAAACATGACCCAAATAATTTTTTAATAACCAAGTAAGATTGTCTTGGGGAGCTTGCATGTAACTTGATTGATTCCATGGGACCCTAAAGTTAGAGGTTGGGTAAATCCTCCCTGCTTTAAGGAGACCCGAACTGGTGACCGAGCATGAGCATATGATTTCAACCAAATCTTTATCTAGAAGATTTTCGAATCTATTGCTTTGGAATATAGTTTTTCTCTTGATCCTGTGCCTGTTTGTGGGATTGATAACCAGACAGCCAAGCACCTGTCTTCCAGTTTTTGATTGTTCAAGTCCACTTAGAAGTAGGATTTAAGGTTTAACCTGGATTTGGTGTTAATTCTACTGATTTTCCTCAATCTCCTTGCTTATAAAAAAAAACAAAAAACAAAATTTCTACTGATTTTCCTCTGTTATTCCATGGACACTGATAATACCAGGTGGACAAGGAACACAGCACCTATCTTCCAGTTTTTTATTGTTTTAGTCACTTAGAAGTAGGATTTGGTGTTAATTCTACTGAGATTTTCCTCAATCTTCTTGCTTTCAAAAAAAAAAAAAAAAAACAAAAAATTCTACTGATTTTCCTCTGTTATTCAATGGACCTTGCTGATAATGCAGATTGGACAAAGGAACTTACAGCAGTGTCTACAAAAGCACCCAGGACGTGAGACTGGAAAAACTGTTGCATTGAAGAAGGTGAGGTTTGCAAACATGGATCCAGAAAGCGTTCGATTTATGGCAAGAGAGATACATGTTCTGCGTAAGCTTGATCACCCGAACGTTATGAAGCTTGAAGGTCTGATCACTTCGAGGATGTCTGGTAGTTTGTATCTTATATTTGAATATATGGACCATGATCTTGCTGGACTTGCAGCATCACCCAAAATCAAGTTCACTGAACCACAGGTACTAGCTCTTCCCCTGTGAGTTTTATCACTGTGTGTAATCAATATGATGGAATCCACAACTTGGAAATAGCGTAATGTCTTAAGATCACCATAATATTTTGGTGGGGACAAGTTGGGTTTTCCCGCACTCGGTCCTTCACACGCTCCTAGCTTGGCAAGGAGCTCCTATGGGGTTAAAAAATGCAAAAAAATCTGGATGGCAACTCCTTTATGTCTATTATGGACTTGACCCTGTTTTTATACTGTATGCAATCAATCTGATAGAATTGCACCCACAACTTGAAATAACATGTCTTAAGATCACCATAATATTTAGTCCTATGGTGCCCAGAGACGAGTTGGTTTTCCCTTCTGTGGGTCTTCCGCCTTCTAAGCAGCGAGGTGCCTACGGGTAAAAAAATGCAAAAAAATGTGGATGGCAGCTCCTTTATGCCTATTCTAGACTTTAGCCTGTTTTTATACCGTATGTAATCAATCTGATGGAATTGCACCCACAACTTGAAATAGCATGTCTTAAGATCACCATAATATTCAGTCCTATGGTGGGGACGAGTTGGGTTTTCCAACGTTCGGTCCTTCACACCCTCCTAGCTTGGCAAGGAGTGCCTATGGGTAAAAAACGCAAAAAAATCTGGATGGCAGCTCCTTTATGTTTATTATGGGCTTTATAGGATGGGGTTTGAAAATGAGGTTACTTCCGCTCAAATAACAAAATCTAACTTCTTGAGCAATTTGTGGAATTGGGCAAATTTGATAGTGTTCATAACAAGAATTTGGGTTTTGTTCTAAACTAATACAATTTAAAAAAAAAAAAATTACCAAAATAGTTTGAAAACCAAAATAATGCCCAAACTAGTGTGTTTGGTACGTTGGAAATCTGTGTCGTCAAGCGGTAGTCGGTGGCTGACTTTAGAAACTACAAGTTAAAGCTACGATTCTCGACTATGGCTTTGACTTTTAAAAAAAAAAAATCTAAATCTATAATTCGATTGATTGTGGCTTTAACAATATATGGATTTTACGGAGCCAACAACCAATTATAAAAATTTGGAACCAAGCATCCCTATTCCTATTCCTTGTCAGTTCTGTCCTTTGGGTCCCATGTATCTTGTTTTTGAGCCCAGGTTGTAGTGATTACGAAGCTTGAATCTAGGAGGTTGTTTCAGGGTTTCAAACCAACCAAGTTTCAGAGCTTAACTTAAAAAAAAAAAAAAGTCTAAAGCCGTAGTCAGTGACTGTAGCTTTAACTTAAAAAAATTTCTAAAGCTATAGTCACTGACTACAACTTTGATGATGTGTATTCCAATGTGGTCCAGACGTTTGGGCATTATTTTGGTTTTCAAACTATTTTAGTAATTTTTTTTTAAAATTTGTATTAGTTTGGGACAAAACTTCACGAATTCTTTAGTGAACTTTTTAACTTGGTTGGGGTGTAGGTAGTGATGCTCGTTTTTGTTGGGGCCCGTTAGGTTTTTTGCAGTTGTTTCCTCTAGCGGTTTTTTTGGTTCCATTTGGTTCCCTCTTGTATACTCCCAATGCACTCTTTGGAACCTTTTGGTTCTCTTTTGATCAATATACTGCTTTTTATTGATAAAAGAAGAAACTTATGGTCCTACGATTGAAAAACAAATTAGGTGTATCAATTAGTAGAGCAAAAATATGGCGTTTTGCATTCCTTTTCGTAGCAGAGTTAATATTTTGGACTTGCAGATCAAATGTTATATGCAACAGCTACGCCAGCGGACTCGAACTTTCTTGCCATAGCAGCGAGGTTCTTCAGTGACATCAAGGGTTCGAACCTTCTCATGATAACAATGGAAATCCTCGGGATCTGTGATTTTGGGCTGGCGACATTTTTCCAACCTCATCGAAGCAGCCTCTGGCGGGCGTGTGGTAACTTTGTGGTACCGGCCACTTGAGGAGCTTTGCTCGGTGCTACTTCATCTGAGTTAGCGGTAGATTTATGGAGTGCTGGTGACTCTTGTGCTTCGAGCTATATTCTGGGAAAGCCCTATCATGCAAGGAAGAGCAGTACTTTCCCCTGCTCTTTTCTACGCCTTATAGTATTGAATCCTTTGGAATTACATCCCTCATGGAAAAAAATTTGACCGATTAAGTATAATTGTGTTTGAGTGAGTCGTGTTGACTGGATTTAATAAGCGGGTTATATTTGTGTCAAATCCATAACACAATTGACTAAGTATTGATCCGTTTAATTATCTTGGTAATGTTAATTCATATTTAACCTAGTTTAACCCATTATATATATTATTTGTGTTAAATGTTGAATTATATTATTTTAAATTATCAAATTAATAAACGGGTTACATTTGTCGTATCATGTTACCCGATTATTAATTGGGTAGTATTTGAATTTGTTATTTTTAACTTGTTTATTATTCATGTCATGTTCGGGTTGGTGAATACTATAGAAAACCTATTATTAAAAACCACCAGGCACGAATTGCCACCCTTAGTGATCCATTTATTAAGAACAATTTTTTTACGCATTTGTCCAAAGTATTTATCTAACGGCTTTGTCTCGTGTATGCTTATATGGGTGCCTGCACATCATAGGTGTGGGCATGCAAGCCAAAGCTCCTGAGTCGGGGCTTGAATCTTAGGGGTGGCAATTCGTATTCAAGGGTTGTGTTAATAACATGTTTTTTACAATATTCGTAAACACAGACACATTTCTGAAATATCGCTTGGTCGAAAATAAGAATTGAGCACATGTGTAATCATTATTAATTTGACAATTTAAAAATAAGTATAAATTATAACTAATTCATCAATATTTAACACAAATAATATATACTATATTGGTTAATCTAAGTTAAATATTAATTATAACATGTCAAGATTAGTCAATACTCAATTTCTTGTTATGTGAATTGACACGAATATAACCCACTTATTAAACGGATTATGCGGGTCAACACGAATTTAATCTAAACACGATTATCTCTTTCAATCCAAACCGTGAAAGCAGGTATTATGTTACTTAGTTGTATCCAAATTACCACAATGCCTATACGTTGAACTTTATAACATATTGTCATTTAGTTTTTTGGACACAAGAAAGCATATGGTCACGTAGTTTTACACTTGGAATCACTCACTAGGCAAGGCCACATTCCAGTACTTGTTTGTGGACGGATAAGAGAAATCTTTGATATAATACCCATTCCAATAGTGTGTCTACATCCACGAGAACGGCGGCTCAAACATTCATTATGTCATAAATAGAGTTATATAGAAGGACATTTATAATAACCCTGTATTTGATCAAATTACAAAAATACCCTTATACCTTGAACACACCGACACTTGCCCCCTTTCACTCTCGATTCGAGCCATATGCCATTACACGTTGTCATCTTGTTTTTTGGACACAAGAAAGAATATGCTTACGTGGTTTTACTCTTGGAATCACTCACTGACAGGGCCCATCCCGTGCGTTTTTGCATGGAGTAATCTTTGATATAATGTAATCACTTAAAAGCATCAAGATTAGGCTTTTGAGGCGAGAAGATTTGTTTGTGAAATATTGTTCATCGATGCGATGAAACATAGGTGGAGCAACTGCATAGGATCTTCAAACTCTGTGGATCACCTTCAGAAGAGTATTGGAAGAGAGCAAAACTGCCACATGCAACCATCTTCAAGCCTCAGCATCCTTACCGGCGTAGTGTTGCCGAAACTTTCAGCGACTTCCCTTCGCCGGCTTTGTCACTCATGGACGTCCTCCTTGCAATAGAGCGAAACAGGTGTGACTTCTTACGCTCTTTATATGAGTAATAATCTTCAATTATTTGAAGTTCTTCAGTTGTGATCCTGTTCTATCTTAACCATTTCCTTTGAATCTCCCCGAAAATGTTAAATGGGACTGACTGCTTTTACCTAAGAATCAGTATTAAAATAGGTTCGGTTCAAAGGTCAAAACCGTTTTTCTTTGAACGGGTTGTTGAACTGGCCGAACAAGTCGAATCGGTCAAATTCATTTATAATTATTTTTAATTTTAATAATATATGAATTATCTATTTATGTGTCATGATTAGCCAGGTGAATCGTGAGCAGAGTAAAGCTTACGGATTCGGTCGTCGGTCCAGGTGTTTAAAACATTGCTTTTACCATTTATCTGATGAATGGGTCTCCAATATCAAGGACAGATCTATGTGTAGTTATAAGGTGTCAACAACCGACACTCAAAAAAAAAACACAAAACTTTATATTTTTTACCCTTCCCCAAAAAATTATAATGCTGACACCCTAATTTATTAATTATTATTATTATTTTGATATAACATGACACCCTAAATATAAAATCTTGGATCCACTAGTGTCTAATATAAGAGATGGATATGAATAGAAATTGTGTCAAGATATGGGATTGAGGGTCATTAGATAGAATGTGTTGACATCTGCAAAATCTGCTAGCAATTCTCCAAACTGATAATGGACAGAATCTCTATTCATATTTAATTGGAATCCTGAAATTCTGATTCATTCATTAAGATTGATTTCCCAAAGTTTCTCAATCTTTGAATTCTCTTTATACGATTCTTTCATGGCGAAACTCTTCCTGTGACTCATCAAATTTGCCAGAAATACCCTTAAGCTGGGAGTTCGATACCAAACTTCGAGAAGAGGAAGCTAGAAGGTAAGGCAAATAATAAGATTGTTGTACGATGTTAAACGACCAACTCTTCTAGAAGTTCAAGCTTGTAGGATTTGGGTTTAATATGAATATCATGTCTTTAATACCCTCTCTCACGTGCGGCTCTATACCCGCACGTGGAGAGTAAAACAAACCAAATAGAGTCCTTTAGGGACTTTCAAATCAACAAATGGGGAATAAATTGCTGAGAGATAGCTCGAATCTTAGACCTCCTGCAAAACTTGGCTCGATACCAATGTTAAACGACCAACTCTCCTAAAAGTTCAAGCTTGTTGGATTTTGGTTTAATATGAATATCATGTCTTTAACACCCTTCCTCACGTGCGGTCCTATACCCGATTTTCAGTGGGGGCAACAATGGTCAAAACTTCTAAAACCTTAATGTAAAAAAAAATTCCAAAAATTGCCCCCACTGGACCCATGCTCTCTTCGCCCCTGCCTGCATGTGGAGAGTAAAACAAACCAAATAGAGTTATTTATGTACTTTCAAATCAATAAATGATGAATAAATTATTAAGAGGTAGCTCGAATTCTTAGATTTCCTGTAAAACCTGGCTCTGATACCAATATTAAACGACCAACTCTGCTAAAAGCTTAAGCTTGTAGGATTTTAGTTTAATATGAATATCATGCCTTTAACATGTAAAATTGATGGAATCTCATGATCATCAATTTATGTAGAGGAAAGGCATGCCCTCTTTCCCTTATTTTTGCTGAAATAAACGAGAAACTAAATTATGCATTTGTCGTTCATTCAAATACCAGGCGAAGAGCAGCTAGCGTGGGACGCGGACAAGAATCCACCCGAGTTTTGAGAAAGAATCTAGGGCAGTTCCGCGCAGATGCTAATCTTGAGTTGCTCGTCTCTCTATCTCTGCAATTATTTTTGGCGAAACTTTTGTTTGGAACTTGAGAAAATGCTATTAAGGAAAGAAAATATAAAAGAAAAAGAGGAAAAGAGATAGGAAAGAGGATTTGGAGGAAAATAAATTATAGGTTTAAACATAATAAATCAATTCTATATGTTTATTCAAACTTATTTCATTTGTCTCTCTTTCTAGTACTTTTCGAGTTCCAAATCGAGCCTACATGTTCATCTTCCTGTGTATCTGTGTTTATCTTTTTTTTTTTTTTTTTCATATTCTTTCATTGTTTATGGTTTACATCAGAAGCGGAGAGGGCAGACGAACCCCAAAAGCAACAGCGAAAAGTTCATGCCGGAAGAGGATGGCGGCTCCGGTTTCCCCATCGAGCCTTCCAAAGGGACGACAAGGAACGGTTTCTCCCACTCCGGCAAGTCGATTCGCCCAATGGTGTCGGATCTTAAGCAAACATGGGCCGAAGCGAGAGCGAGAGCGGGGGCGATGCTCGAATGGGACAGGTCAAGGATCTAGTTCTTCCAAATGGTGCAGAATCGAGATACATAAATCATACTCACAGGAGCTTCCCAGCTGTCCATATTTTTCCGGTTCAGTTGCGAGTTCGAGGATCTTTGAGGTTCGACAAGCGACAGGAGGGCACATGATATGAACCGGCACTGGCGGGCCATGAGAACGCCCGGATGTAATGAGCTCGGTGGTGGCGCCGAGTCGTCGGAGAAGCACCAGTGGTCTCACCATTTGCTGGAGAGGCCAAGTCTTTTCACAAGAAGGATGAACAACCGTCGGAAAAGGAACCATCAATGGTAAATAGATTATCAGAAACTGAATTATTTAGATTTCTTTCGCCTAATAGAGACAGGGTTTTTGGAATTTTGTCCCTTGATATTTAGTTTTTAAGATTACCTCGAAAATAGTTTAAGCGAACAAATGCTGTGGCTGCGTTTAAGGTGAAAAGTAGATGACATGGTAAAGCGTAGCCGGTGACTACGGTTTTGACGTTAAAAAGTTGAAACATAGTATCTTGATTACTATTTGACTTAGAATTTTTAAAGCGAGTAGTCAATGAAGCACGGCTTTAAATTTAAATGTAAAACTATAGTTAGTGATTACGGTTTTAACTTAAAAAAAGTTTGAGCCGTGAGTCGGTGATGCTGGTTTTGTTGTGATATGTGTTCATTGATAAGACATCTTAGTTAAAAGCACTGTTTGCTTTTGAATATTTTAGTAATTTAAAATTTTTTTTTAAAATAAAGTATTATGGAACAAAACTCGGGTTTTTGTTTATCTTTTGTTTTTCATTGGCCTTAAAAAGCCATGTTGGTAGAAGCTTCGGGTCTGTTTGGTTATTGTTTTTTAAAATTGTTTTTGAACAATTTTTAAAAACACGTAGAACACTATTTTGGGGTTATCAGATGAAAATTGTTCTTGTTCTCTAACTTTATGACTTATTTGGTTTCTGTTTTTAAAAACCGTTTTCCGTTCTAAATAACAAAAAGAACAAGAAGAGCATGTTTGGTTCCAATTTTTTATTTGTTATGAAAAAATGTAGAGAACAAAAAAAAAACAAACTCAAATAGTAAGAACATTTTTCTAAATTATCGATTGACTTTAATCATGAGTTACCGAGAGCAGTTTTTAAAAACAAAAACCAAAGTTGTGTTTCTTTTGTGTTTGGGGAATCAAATTACACGTGTTCTCGTTTTTAAAAATAGAAAACCATTTTCAAATACATGAACCAAATATGCCCTAAATTTCATGGGAGTTCTGTACTGACCGATGGGTATCTTCTGTGACCGACCCTAGGGTTTTGCTTCGAGGAAGAACCGGATTCACTACTCAGGACCATTGATGCCGCCAGGGGGAAACCTGGAGGAAATGCTGAAAGAGCACGAGAAACAAATCCAACACGCAGTTCGCAAAGCTCGTCTCGACAAGGTGAAGATCAAGAGAACAAACGACAATGGACAAGCCAGATCAGCTCCTTCCCCATGGGAGAACCAGCAGGTAGATCAGTTTTCCCACCAAACTCGATCTGGATCTCCAGCCGAAGAAGAACAGTTCTCGTTTTTTTAGGAACCGACGATCCTCGCTTGTGCGACTCGGAAAGGAGGACGAAAGAACGAACAAAATCCATTTCCGAAATGATCTGGTGATGATGGTTTATGCTTTTTGTACAGCTGAAAACTGGTTTTGCTCAGCCATATATATTTTTTTTCTTTGTTGGCCAATCCTTCATTCCCAAAGTGGAATGAATCTCTCTATAAAGCAGATTCAACAATGTGATTCAAACCATAGATGAAGAACAACACCACAGTTTCTGACAAGAAATACATCAATATAACTGATTCGTTTTTTTTGCTTGTTAGCAAGATATTCTTGTTATAATTTCATGATATTCCTTGTCTTAGGTGTGTGGACCTCAACTAATTATATAATTATTCATATGAATATTTATGTATGCAGATAATGAAAAATTACTCCTATCTTAATTAAAATTAAGATTAAAATCAATTATTGATAGATTTGGATAATGATTTATAATTATTAAAGTCATGCGCACAAAATGTATTTTTAAGTCGTATCGCGTTGATTGTCATCATTCGAAACGAGATGGAATTCTAAAGGCGATAAAAACTACAATATAACATGGCTAGATTTAAGACTTCCGGACGCACTGTTTAAGTTAGGGAAGGCTGGCGAGGAGAGTCGACCATCTTGCTCTACATGTTTGTTTGGTGGTAGAGATTATTTTAATTCATACGATTAATACAATTGTTTATAATTATGTGATGGGGCTGATAGTAGCTGAAATCAGATTCTTTTAAACTATCAGTATCGCTAGCTTATGGCCCTTTCTTGTTTTAACATAAATAGAGGGATTCTATGTATTGGATATATAAAGCTCTACTTGAGTCCTCTTTTTCTCGTCTCTCTCCACTTTCTCTTATTTCTCATGTGATATATCACGAAACTTGGCGTAAACTTTGAAAGAAACACCATTTCGAGCTTTATTCGGCTTGTTTAACTTTCAATGAAATCTGTTTAATATTTTTATCTACTGTCATTTATTTATATGTTTAAATCTTAATTTGTTTTAAAAACTTATGTGACATCCCGAAAGAGGTTTCTCCCGAAATCTTATAACCTCAAAAATATTTTAATTTATATTTTAATTAAGGTATATAGTGAAAACAATTAATCAACTGCGACCAATTAGCGGTAGCGGTAACCTCTATTATATCAAACCAATCTGGGATATTTTCTTTTGATTAAATAGGAACTCTCACTTTATTTGTACATGATCGTGGTCGCGCGTATGCTGATATTTTCTTTATATTGTCCATTTATCTAAATTGATTATTTAGGACTAATTCTAAGCATTAAGGGAATGCATAATTATACTTACAGAATGTTTAATTAGTCAAAAGAATTTATAAATTATTGTGAAAAAAAAATAAAAAAAGGCAATAGAAGTAGGAAAATCCTAAGTAGGACTTATACAAAATTTCTTGAAATTCCTCATTTCTGTAGCCTTTAAATCCTCAACTCATTGGAAATTTCTCAGTCCTCTTAGTTAAATGCCCTTAAGACGGGAAAAAACATCAAAGGTATCTTAATGCAGGTGCATCTTAGCTTACCAAAAACACGATTTACAATCAAAATTTCTAAATAGAGTACAATATTTTATTTTCTAATAGCATATTTGCTTTTGTTGGTATATTATATCCATCATCTTCTGTGTTATCGTTTAACCTTTTGTAGTTAATTATCATCCTACTTTTTCCTCTTTTTTATTCACTATGTTTATTTACTAAGAAAGTTGCTGATGTATGAGGTGAATACGATTGGCTGATATTACGCTTAGTTTTAGTAAATCATTAATATGTGTCTTATGATCCCTCTCTATTTTCGATTGCCTCTGCTCTTGTAGTTTATTTTATAATCACGAGTTTTTATTTTTAATATACATTCAACTTCATCCTTTTCCCAATATTTTAAAACATTTTCACCTATTATTTCTAGTTTTTCTAGCCTATCAATTAGGCTTTGTATTTGTTCTTCTTTTATATTTATCATAAAGTAGTTTATACTATTATTAATATGGACTAATTTTGTTAAATATATATCTTCATATTCTTCTTCTTCAAAATCTTCTTGTATTATGTTTGCGAGGTTGCATTGTCCTTCTTTTTCGCACTCACAATCTTTTTGTTTATCTAATTCTTCTGGGCTTATAATTCCTGATTTATTTTGTAATGGACTTATCATGCAAATGCTTCCTTATATGCAAAAATCTTTATTAAAAGTTATTCGCTCATTATCTTTTACTAGAAATGATAAATTTAATATAATCCTCGATGTCTAAGATTTAGTTAGTTTTATCCAAGTTTCTTTTAATCAAGGAGTATTCTGTACTAGAGTAATATTATTTTGTAAAGGATATTTTGGTCATAGCATTTGGGGATTGCCATGAGATACCTATTAAAGCCTGCTACTAGTTGTGCTATCATAGGTTTTTCGCTAAAGCTTATAAATCTTTGTGATTATTTTCTCATCTATATCTCAGCATGGAGTACAACTGTATTTAATATGCATATGTTTTTATTAAAAACATTTTATCCTAATTGTACATTCTATTTGAGGTGCTTATTTCTCCTAATTTATTATATATTTATATAAGGTGGATTATTATATTAGAGTTTTCTTCATCCATAAATTCTTTCGGGATTTCTCATAATTTTTTCTTTCCTATATATTTTTCAAATTTTGTGACTAAATCATTATATCATTCTTTTATTAGAATTATTTCTTGTTATATTTTTTTTTATCTTTTCATCTATAGAAAGAGTATTTATAATTTCTTGATTATCATTTTGACATTAAGTTAGTGTCGATGTATTCCTCTATACATATTATACATCCTTCTAAGTAACACTTCTGACATTTTGCTCTATGTATTCAATCTGGAAACCATTTACATTTAAAACACTTAATTACTTATCAAGTCCTTCTATTCATTTTCTTCCAGTTTATGTTCATATTATATCCATAAATTCCTGTATTTGAAATTCTTATTCATAATCATTTATTGGGATCTTCGTTAACGTCTGAGTTTTGTTTTCCTTCTCGCGATACTTACTATACTATATATCGCTTCAAGATCGACATTTCTTCATATATCTTAATTTACTCTTTCATTTGTACATTCTAAAAGCATACTTCTAGTATTATAAGTTTTTCTTTTCTAAGGACACCAGACTTAAATTCGCCCTGCTTTCTTGCTACGCATAACACTTAAGCTATTTCTATATATTATTTTTGGATTAGTATTTTGTAGCATGTCTCAAGCAGGATCTAAATAAGGTTTTCTTCTAGTAGATATTTTTAAGAAATATCTTTTATTGTATTTTTTATATGGTTTATATTTATTTATTTTTCTATTTTATTCCATTCCATACGTTTGTGGTGTGAATATATTTTTACAAAATCTATAATCGACTTTTCTTAAGTTGTCTTTGGGCTTGTATTTTGCTACATTTTTTTTTTAATATTTTCATTATATGGTTTATCTTATGTCCTATACTCCGTTCTTGTTTTCTCACATCTCATCTTGTTGGACTCCTTTTAATTCCCTCAATGAGGTTTCAATTTATCTTCCTAAGATTCCTGGAAGTTTTCTAAACAATTTTTCTCCTAACTCTTGGTTGAATCCATTTCCTGAAATAACACAAAAATGGTAGTATGATTGACAAAATTCTTTTATATATTTCCAGTTTTTTATCTGCATTTGTTCTAGATGTAATAATGCTTCTTGTTGAATGGTAAGATGTCCTAAGTTAGGATCTTCTCCTGTAATTAGACTACTAATTTGGTTTATAAAATTATAGGGATTAACTCCTAATTTAAGCATACCATTGTAATTTTCTCTAAAATTTGTCTTGTAAGATTCCCATAATGTCCTAGTACTTTCTCCTAAAAAGGTTTCTAAATATTTATACATGGTTTCAGGATCTGTTTCTTGAGGTATATTTTTCCAAACTTCTGCTACTACTTGATACTTCTATACATCTATTACACTTTTCCATAATTGTGGATCATGAGCTGTTATATTCAATATTTGTCCTGAAACTTGTCCTTGGAACTTATATGGTTTTTCTTATTGCAAGGTCTTTTCTTAGGTCTCAGAATCTATGGATTCATCATAGAATTGATTTACTTAGCTCTGTTCTCATAATATACTTGTGGTTCAGGCAGCCTTCCTTCTCTATCTCTCGCCTTACCCCATAGGTTTGGTTCCCAGAAATCTGCAGCAGCCGCAAGACTTACTTCATCATCCATCATTTCTAAATCATTATCTCGCTTCTATGGTTTCATTGTCATCTTCTATTAATTCTATGACTACACACATTCCCTAGATTATCATAGATTAATCTTTCTTCTTCTTTCATTCTCTTCCTTTTCTTAAGCTAATGTTTTGGCTTTAATAAATCTTCTTCCCCTTATTACCCGTCATTTCATGTGAGTATTCTTTTATCGGTAATATTTTCTCTTTTAAAGTTACAGTCTATTTATTTCTCAAGTAATTTTCTCGTATTTACTTTCGTATATCATTCTTTTTATAATCTACGAATCTATACTAGTTTTTCCTAAAGTATTTTGATATACTAAAGAGGATTTGGTATAACTGCTTTTCTTCTTAGTTAAAATCTTCAAATCTCATTCTTTAACCCTGCAAATTTTTTGTACTTAATGCCTCTCGGGTTTAATCCATATCCCTACTCCTTAGTGCTTAAGAGATTGTATCATATCTTCTAATTTTTTATTTATTTTATTATCTCGTGATAATTTGTATATCTTCCAATAAATCCTATATTAATTACTAGATTATCGCTTTACTTGTTGTTCATATCCTTTTGTTTTAATTCCTATTTTAATATCTTGTTGTAAGTCTTTAAGGCTCATCATAAAATCTGACATACAATATACTATACCTATGTTATTATTCATATATATTTCTGTACTTGCTATCATTGCTTTTCTCATATCTGTCCAACTATCATCATATATATGTACTAATGTTTTTGTTCCTAAACCTTTCCCTTCTAAGCCTTTAATGGCTATAGTTATTAACCTAAATGACAAAAAGCTATAATCTTTTCTTAATTTGTCTACTATACCTTTCCTAATAATTTAGACGTAATTGTATCATCCCTACATCTAATTCTTCTTCTCGATACACATTTATAAATTTATTTCTTTCAAATATCTTCTTTTATATATAACTTCTAGTTCTAATATTTTTAAACCATTAGTTTTGAAGTTTTCATATTCTATTTCTGGATCTATGATTTCAAATCTAATTGCTCATATTTAATACCACTAAGTAATCTGTCATTATTGCTACTTGTCTCTCCTACTTCAGATATTGTTCTAGAAATTCCAGAAAATGATCTTCTGCTATTCATCACTTTTTTGTTTGTCTTTACTTGTTCCAAAAGTATAAGTTCTAGGTATAGCTATCGATTTCTTTGGTTTTCCTATTTCTAAAGTATTTATGCCTTTTATAAGGTCTTCTATATCTGGTGTATTTGAACTACTAGGTTTATCGTAGATTCTATTAAGTTTCTGACTTATATTTATTAATAACAATATTATTATGTTATTTTGTTTTACTAAAGCCAAATCTGTTTTACTAACAAGATTTTCTGAACTTAGACCTTCAGGTATATTATGAAATTTTTTTGCTTCTTCTAGTATTTGGAGATATGTTTGATCTTTTAATAGGTTATTCATATGCAGTGTTCATTTTTATTCTTTAATATATTTGTATGTTCTTTTATTTTATTTACGTAAGCTTTTATAATTGATTAATAATTTTATTATTAGATTCTTTCTAAGTATTTGATTTTGTGTACTATCAATGTTCTATTTTTCTTTTACCAAGTCTTAGTAAATGGATATAAACCAAGGTTTTTTCCAATTCTTTTCTACTTTGTTTTCTAAGTGTTTTATCTTACTAAATTCTGGATTGAGAGTCTTAAAATTTTATGAGAAATTGATTATTAGATCTACTAATGTGTTAATATTTTTAAATGAATTTTCTAAATTTTCTGAATGTATATTATGTTTATAACACTCCTTTTTATAATTGCATTTGAGTTTAAATGATTCTGAAAGACTAATTTGTTTTTCTAAATTTTTAATTCTGAGATCTAGATAATCTAAATTTCTAATTAAGTGACTAATCTTTAATAATTGTTATATCTTCTATGTGTTCTTCTGGATAATCTATTATAGGTAGAGTTTCTATTAAATGAATTAATTTTTCTATAAAATGTTTTCTAGTATAATATTATGTGTTGACTTGTCTTTTGATAGGGAGAGGAACTATCTCTAATGTTTTTAGGTAATTATTATATTCAACTATTAATAAATTTCTAAGGCTTTCTATAGTTCTAATCTTATCACTATTTTCGTGAAAATCTATATGACTAATTTTTTCTGTGAAATCATCAAATTTTGTCATAGACTAATTTTTTAAATAAGTAGAATAAATAAAGTCTGTTAATATTTGAGTTAGTTAATTTTAAATGTCTTTTTTCTAGGTTGTTTCTAAGCATATTAAATACTAATATTTCTTTATCTAAATTTTAGTAGTAGTTATTATCTCTTGCTGGACAACTGAAATTCTTTCTAATATAATTTGTTGTAATAAAGATCTCTGCTTCAAAACCTCCTCACAAATATTACTTTTAATTATTTCTATTGGATTTATGTATTCTGTTAAAGTTAGAGGATCTAAGCACTCTTCTAATTCTCTAATATATTCTTTTATTATAAATTTATCTATGGTTAACTAGATCTAAGGCTTTGATACCAATAAACTAAGAGGACTGAGGAATTTCAGTTTGAGTTGAGGATTAAAGGCTGAGAGGGCTGAGGAATTTCAGTAAATTTTAAAAGTCCTACTTAGGATTTTCCCTAATTTCTTATGGCCTTTTTTTTTTCACAATAATTTACAAATTCTTTTAACTAATTAAACATCCTAAGAGAATCACATCTCTTAATGCTTAGAATTAGTCATAACAATCAATTTAGATAAATGGACAATATAGAAAATATCAAAGCATACGCGAATTTACGATCATACGTATAAGGAGAGTTCATTAATCAAAAAAGAAAATATCCTGTGACTGGGTTTCTTTGTTATACCGTGAGGTTATCGGCTACCGCTACCCGGGGTCACAGTTGATTATCGATTTCCACCCTATATACCTTGGGCTTAAAATATAAAATTAATATAAGAAGACAGATGCAGTAAGTATCGCTATAACATACGTTATATCAAGCTCAAATATTAATAATTTCTAAAAAGAAATTATTATCGTAATTGCATCATGGCGCACAAAATTATAAATTAAAAATGAAAAGATCTTCACAAAGGAGAGACGGTTAGCCTTACAGAAAAGAATAATAAATACATGAGTAAAAATAGAAATCAACATATTAAAGGAAAGATAATAGTCTAGCAGACTATTAAGTAGACTAATAAATTAATTTATATCACGTATGAACAAAGTGCATAACTCGATCCTTCTGCCCATTCCAAGAAATACCAAGAAAATGTATTAACCTTCTAAAGAATTCCTCTTGCAGATACCCTATAAGTAATATAACATTTAATTTATTACCTTAGATAGGACTAGATGAAGAACATAAATGCATTATAGATAACCTTTGGATTGGTTTCAGTCAGATTTTTAATAACCAGACTAATAAGAATTTAGATAGAAAATATTTTATTACTTGCTTAAATTGTTTATCAGAATATTTTCATAAAAATAATAATAGTAATAATTTTAGTTTCTATGTTATTTACCAAGGTCATAAAACAGGTATTTTTAAAACATGGGAAGAAGTCTTTCTTATATATCAAAATCATCCTGCACAATTTTTCAAATGATTTTATAATTCAACCACATCTTAGATCAATGTAAAACAAACTTAGGAAGTAATTATTTTATTAGTCCATTAGTAAAACAAATTTTAAATCATCATGGCCAACCCTATTTAAAACCAGTAGAATCATATGGTAGCCAGACAACAACCCTAGATTTAACACATGATTTTCCTCCCCTTTTTCCTTCACTTCAAAATCAAGATCACTTACTTAGAGAAGAACTATAAATTTTAAGGAAAAAATATGATAGATTTGAACAAGATTATCTAATCATTAAAAATTTATATGAAGAAAAAATAGAAAATGAAATAGACATAAATTTGAAAAATACAGCTTTAGAAAGAAAAAAATTTAAGATAGAACACACAAATAATTTTGAACATAAGGAATAAATTTTCGCTTTAGGTAATCACCCTAATGACAATAAGATGTAACCCAGCTCCTAACGCTTTGAGACTATTGAGCCCAGTTCATTAGGCATACACGAACCAAGTCCAAATCAACCCAGAGCCGATAAACACACCAACCATGCATGAGCGCACTTTCTCAAAAGCCTGTTAGTCCAACTAACACAACAGGTAGCTGAGATTCTCAAAAAGGATATATATAAAGAAACAGAGTGCCCAAGATCCAAATTTCTTACATCAATCAAGCGGACCAAGAGAGAAGATAAAAACGTATTTATTACCTATCTCTTGCTTAATAAAAAAGATAAGGAAAATGCGAGCGAAGATAGAAGAAGTGGAAAGATGAGTGGAAGTTAACAGCATGTAGAAGAAACAAGATAAGCAGTGGAAGATAAAGATGCAAAAAGTTTTGATAAGACAAAGATTTGATTTAAAGAAGAAGAAGATGACAAAGCATGAAGATAAATGGTTCTCTCATGACAAGATTTGACAAAAGCGTAGCAGAAGCCAACAGGAGTTAAACATTTAACTAACTCATATTTTTCTTTTATATCATTCTTCGATAAGATTCCTTTAGTGTGACAAATGCGACCGTCTACAAGGTCAATTCCTATCAAAAACCCATCATATCTTTTAAATCCCTCTTGTCCAATATCTTTATAAAATAATTAAAATTTTGATTTAATGACGTACCTTCAACAGCACCCAAACTGCATTCTTTAAACCTAACCTTATCCCCTTCAACCCATCACTTCACCCTTGTTTTCTTTATAAATGTATTTAATTTCTACGTATTTGGAGATATAGCCTCACGAGTCCCTCTCTTTTCCTCGCCTCTCTCTTCAATCCTCCTAGATATCTCAAAGGTTTCCCAAAGATAGTTTTCATAAAAGCTTTCAGCTCAAGCTTTATTCCACTTGTATAAATATGTGTTTCTTTTCAATGAAATATGTTTAATATTTTCATCTACTTCCCTCATGCTTGTGGGAGCGGTTGATGCGCACATGGGTTAAACATATAGTGTGAGTAGGAAGTCGGTTTGTGCACCATTGACTCCTGTGATATACCATTACGGTCATCTCTCCGCTGATCTGGCGTGCTTGTGTCGGGAGTTTGGGGCGCTCTTCGGGGAGATGCAGCGTGGGGCGGCAGGAGTCGAGGCATGCCTACCGGGAGGAGGCGCAATGCGAGAGCGGGGGAGCTTGTCGGTAGTCGGGGGACTTGACAGGGAGAGGGTGTTGGCACCTGCGTGGCCCGGTCGGAAGGCGGAGCGAACTCACAGTGAGCCACACAGGCGGCGAAACCGGTCAGCCATGGGTGTGAGATATGGAGGGTGTGGAGGAATTTGGGTCCTCGACAAGGGAGTGTTGAAGGGGCCTACTGCACAGACCGTCTTGCATTTGTGAAAAGTTAGGCACATGACAACATGGTATCGAGCGAGGCGGGGTGGAGGAAACAGTGCTCTTCTGCGATCTTGGGGCCTATCTCTCCCATGTGATACAAGTAATCAAGTGAAGCGAGATGAAGTTGCACAGGGGACCCATGTGGAGAATATGGGTGTGCCTCGGGATCACGGTGCGTATACGTGACTAGTAGGCGGAGGCGCTGCCCAGGGGTGGGAGTGAGTGGGAGCGTCTTTGCTCTCAGTCTTTGGGAGCATGGGTGTGTGAAGCGTCTTTCCCTCGGGACGTCCACATTCGCGATGTCAGTCTTGGACGAGAGAAAAAGGCTCGAGAGGAGCTAGCGATCTTCAAGGTGACACACGGTGAAATATTGCACTACGAAGTGGGTTACCGCGAGAGAGTTTATTTACGGACTTTGGCTTCGAAGTCGGGACGGCGGCGGTGGCGCGCGAGAGTCTTATGTTAGCGGTGGCGCGCTAGCGGCGTATGAATTGAAGGAGATATCATAGTATCTTGGCGTCGTCTCCGGCGAGTTTAGGCGCTTAGTCTTGTAGCGAAGTCGACGGGACGCTTGGGTCAAGGCATGCCTACCTAGGAGGGAGAAGCGCCCAATCAGGCGGAGCTTGTCTTCATGAGGACTTGAATGATGAAGAAGGGTGTTGGCTACGCGCGCTGGCCCAGTCGGAAAGGCTGGGCCGGCTTTCTTGATAGGCTGGCGGGGCGAAGCCCGATGATCAGTATGGGTATGAATATGCATATAGGTGTGGAAGGTGGGTCCCTCGACGAGGTGTCGAGGCGCCGCGGGCCCATCTTGTGGCGAAAGTTAGGCTGTGACACACCCCGAAATCACCTTTAAATTTTCGACAAGGTATGCGATTACTAGACCAGGACCTTGACCTTTGTTCCTGAAATTCCCCGCAACCTGGCCTACGAGGGCGGGGCGAGTTAGGGAAATGGATCCGGATTCGGTTAGTGACTCTTCCATCTACAAGGAAACTAACGAAAAGCGCAGCGGTGCCTGCGCACTGCGAGCCCACGGGACTTGAGAAGGAGCTTTCTCACGAAATCTCTCACAAAGACTCTCTCTCTCTTCTGACCCGTCGGATCCAGGTTATATGAGCATCCCAGTGCAGTTTGCATCCGCTCACATCATGGGTCGGTTTGGGAAAACCACCCACAGCGCCCACGGCCACTCACCCGCCATCCCTCCACCTTCCTCACATGTGGTGAGCTGCAAGCTACCATGTTTAGGAGCCGCGTAATGCTCAGCCCATCCACGCTCCTTCTTGGTTTGGAGTTGCACCCCCATGATCCGAGATCCTAGGGAAGTGGCGTAATGCTCCTTGGATTCCTGTATTGCCTTCTTAGTTCAGAAACTTGAGTCTGAGTCTTGGGCCCATTTGCTTGTGTCTGTTCTCCTACTCGAGTCTTCCGGGGCGCATGGTCAGCTCCATGCCCTTACTGAGGGTCTTTCAAGGCATCAGCCAGTGTGTGTCCTCCTTGGCTAGGTCAGGTGTAGTTAGCACGCCACTGCTGGATCTGTCTGCCCTTTATCTGGGTGTGCTGCCTTGCATTGCTGTCACGCCGCCTCATTGCACTCCCGTACATCTCCAGCAGCCCGGCCTTTCATCTGTAAGCGTGCACAACGTCTTCTTGACGCCATCTTATTTCCGCCATCTGTATTTGCCGTCTTGTTGCCATCTTGTATTTGCTGTGAGAAATTGCCATGTCTCTGTTTGCTGTGCGACCATGCGTACCTCTTCTTGACGCTATCTTGACGCCTCGTTCCCCGTGGACAACATGCACGTCTTTGAGCCCATGCTTCATGTTCCCCCTTTGCATCAGTTTGCCGTGGTGCCCCGAACTGGCGGGGTGCGCGTAAGTGCCATAGCCCACTTTCTGGGACATGCTCTTCCCCTTAAAGAGCATTATAAGCCTTTTCCAGATTTTCTTGAGGAGACATTAGAAGTAGCTGAGCAGGTAGAATAGAATATTTAAATAAATATTAAATAAATTCCGAAATACCCTCAACCCCCTTTTACACCCATTAATTAGAACCACAGGAGCCTGACCCGCTATACATAGGTTTTTAATGAGTCCGGTTATTCGATGCCTTTGCACGTCGCCCATCTCGTGCGCACGCGTGTATTGCACCCATTTATCTTGTGATGCACACACAACGCCTCATCAGTGGCTTGTTTCTTTGTCTTGCTTCCACCCGGCCCAGGTCGAAAGGTCGCAGACCGCCCTTGGGACCCTTGTCGTGCCTCCTTGGCTAGCCACACGATGAGAGATATGAGCCACCCCCATCCCCATGAAGTCAACGTCCTCGTTGGCTCAGGCACCAGCATCCTGTCTGTTCGACACGTTTTCCACGGCTTGTCGAATCCACGAGACTCATGATCAGCCACACTGCATTACACGGGTGCCCTACGGCCAGACATAACATATCTAGAGGTGTGCACCGTTAAATTCCGGATCATAGTTTGGTTCTTCTTCCATCGGCAGATCGTGCAACATCACGGCGTCGAGACTCTAAGAACACCCGATGACCACAAGTGGCGGGATCCTACTTGTGCGCCATCGGGGAAGTCCGTACACAGCACCCGACTCGAAGTCTTGTAAATTACATCACCATGAAATCATGATGGCCCGTCGATCCCCATTTGGAATGTAACTGCTCTTGCCATGCCATCTATTTTGTGATCTCTACCGTTCAATGGAACGACCACACTTACGCATCACGACTCCTTGTCAAACGCGGCCTTGCATTATCTTGCCTTTCGCCAACTGACGTGGTGCTCTGTGCCGACCATCGCCACCGCGGCAGATCCAGTTAACACGAGCAAGAACATCACGTCGACATTGGCGCAAAGGTTGAGTTTGTGGAAGGTGTTCACCAATTGCAATGGGTTGAGCTGTGGTGTCGAGTCATCTGAATCAGAGTCTTGCTCCTCCTTCCTCGCTGTTAGGAGGGCAGACACATTCTCCTTCTAGGGCGAGTGGCAGATGGGGTCGCGCGAATAAACCACCAACGGATTGGATCATACTGTCGTCCCGACTTTCTCATTCGGATTAGCGACGTGCCTTCTTTTCCACCCGTTTGTTTAGGAGAAGGCTTCCCAGTCACCTTCTTTCTAGACCCGTCCATCTTTATTGGTTTTACGCCCGAGGGTGTCCCCAGCGGTTGTAGTCCGCAACAATCTGTGCCCCATGGCCCGTTGTAAGTCTTTCACTCCTTGCCTCCTTAACTACATGCGAGCCAGTATGACGGCTCATTAAATAATTTGTCCTCCTGGACATATTTTAATATCTAACATCAGGCGGGTATGACATAATCCCGCCTTGATCCCGTGTCTGTTTGAGCTGCCAAGGACTCGACCGACCCTGTGCATTGGTGGGAGGCGCTCCTTGGTTCCTCTAAAGTCTCCCGAGTGGAGATGCGGGTGGGACTCGGCATCCCCGCCGGTCGTCCTCCACGAAGCTTTGCGTCCCACCACGTCAAATACGCCGTAAGTGATGGAGACTTTCTCCTCATCGACAGCAGGCGACCACAGGCCGCCATGTCCCCGCAAGAAATTCTCAACTCCTTGGCACTCCTAGTCCCATGAAAGCCTTTTTGGTTGGGACTCTCACCTGGAGTGCCGCATCGATTGTTAAAGGGATGTAAGCGGGCCTGCCTTCTTCAAGAGCGACCACATCCTCCTGCCGCGATATCTGCGAAACATCGGGTTCTGGGTCTCCCTCATGGTAAACTCGGCTAGCCAAGGCCTACTGTGCCTCACATGCTCCAGCGTGTTTTCTCGGCCGGATCCTTCGAGACCACCGAGTTCGTTCATTGCTTCAGTGCAGCGTGCTTGGCTGTGCCCTCTTCACAGCTCCACTCGCCCAAGAGTTGTTCCAGTTTTGCTACCCTTTCTTTCATCGTCTCCCCAGCCATCAGTGCTCTGATACCACTTGTCACACCCCCGAAAATCACCTTTAAATTTTCAGCAAAGTATGCGGTGCTAAGCCCGGACTTGTGACTGTTCACAAAATTCCCACGACCGACACCACGAGGGTGTAAGACCGAGGTTAGGGAAATGGATCCGTTCGTTGATTGATGACTCTCTTCCATCCGCAAAAGCCTGACAGTGCCTGCGCACTACAAACCACGGGACTTGAGAGGAGCTTTCTCACGAAATCTCACAAAGACTCTCTCTACCTTCTCGGCCCATCGGTCGGATTGCATACTGAGCATCGGAAATGCACGGTTATCCGCTCCACACATCGCCAGGTCGATTTGGGGAAAAACACCTGTTGCCCACCCGGCCTCACCCACTTGTAAACCACACCTACATGCCGTGAGCGCAAGCTACGAGTTTGAAGGCAGCGTAATGCTTTCCGCCCATCTGCAGCTCCTTCTTGGTTTGGGTTGCACACCCATGATCAAGAGATCCTGGGGAAGTGTAATGCTCCCTTGGATTCCTATGTGTATGCTTGGATTCAGCTTGATGCCCAGTCTTGGGCCATTGTTGCTTATTAATGCTCTACTCGGTCTTGGCGCATGGTGCCGCTCCCATGCTTGCCCAGGGGTCTTTGAGGCATCAGTAGTGGCAGCCACTCTTAGTGGGTCAGGTGTAGTCGGCCACATACAGCCCGGATGCACGCCTTTGTGCAGGGTGTGCGCACACTTTGCACGTCATGCGCCACCCTCACTTATTTGCCCGTCCGTACATCGCGCGTGCGCCGCATGCCTGGCGCGTCACCTGCGACGCCATGCGGCTCGCCATGCGCGCCGTCTTGACGCGTCTGTGGCGCTTCACGTGTTTGCCATGTCGCGGCCCGCACGTGCCGTGACCATGCATGCCTCCAGCTGCCGGCGTGCGGCGCCTCGTTCCCGACTGTGGACAACATGCACGTCCTTGAGCCCATGCTTCATGTTCCCACTGCATCCGTTTGCCCGGCCGTGCCCCCAAGGCCTAGGCGGGGTGCGCGTCGCGTGTATGGCCACGCACACCTGGGACCTCCCCCCCCTTAAAGGCATTACGAAGCCTTTTCAGGATTTTCTTGAGGAGACATTAGAAGTAGGCGGCGGTACCATGCAGAATATTTAAATAAATATTAAACAAATTCAAGCTACACCAAGCCCCCTTTTACACCCATTAATTAGAACCCACAGGGCTGACAGCCGCTATGGGTTTTAATGAGTCCAGGCTATTCAATGCCGCCGCACATCGCCCGTCTCGTGCTTTGCCCAGGTGTGTGCACCAGCCTATCTTATTGATGCACACACCTTTGCCTCATCAGTGGCTTGTTCTTTGTCTTGCTTCCATGACGAGGAACTCAGGTCACCAAAGACTAACCCTTGGGACCCTTGTCGTGCCTCTTGGCTATCCTGCATGACCAGGAGGGTAACAAACCACCCTCCCCATGAAGTCAACGTCCTCGTTGACTCAAACTTGGCATCCTCGCCCTGTTGAAACCTGCATTTTTCTGCAGCTTGTCCAGTGAGACTCATGATCAGCCACGTCGGTTAGGCGCCCTGCGGCCAGTTCCTCTTATCTCCGAGTGTGCACCATTACGGTGGATCATAGTTTGGGGCGTGCGTGTACATTTATTGAGGGAATTCATGATATACCATTACAGGTCATATCTTGAATCTCTTAGATATTCAGATTTATTTAATATTTATTTAAATATTCTATTATACACCTTTCGGCTAACGATGTCTCCTGAGAAAATGCGGAAAGGCTTATAATGCTCTTTAAGGAACATGTCACGAGGAAAAGGGGGCCCTTAGCCGCAGCCCCCGCCAGCGCCCCGCCCGCCACAAACGCCCGAAACACCGGCCCGAGCAACGGATGCGATAGAACGCCAGCGCCGACCGAGGCGTACATGGTATCCTGTTCGAAACGAAGCGCGCACCGCCAGCGCGGTAAGCATACGCCAACGCGCCTGGCGCGCGCCAGCTCTGAGCGTAGCGCATAGGCCGCACGAAGCGTAGCGCCGCGGCGCGAAACGATGTACATGCGCGGCGCCTGGCTTGGCCGCGTAGCGACGGCAGTGGTGGCGCGGCAATACGCCAAGGCACACGAACCCGGTAAAAATGGCGATCGAGCGGAGAGGCGTGCGTTTACGGACCTGCGAGGACACGGTTGGGATGCCTTGAAAGACCTGAGGCGAAGCATGGGAGCGGCACCATCGCCCGGCACTAAAGCCAAGGGCCGATTACACCCGCAAGCGGCGATTGGCCAGGCGGTACGCGGGGAAACGGTTAAAGGCTTGGAGTTCACGAGGAATCGAGGCATTCGCCGCCACTGGGATCTCGGATCATGGGTGTGCGACTCAAACCAAAGAAGGAGCGTGTGGATGGCGAGCTGCTTCTGGTTCCTTCAAACTTGGTAGTTGCAATTCACCACATAGAGGGGTGTGAGTGGACAAGTGGGTGAGTCTTGGTGGGGCGGTTGTGAATTGGTTTTTCCCAATGCGACCCATGATGTGATGGATAACAAGCAGACGGATGCTCATATGGCTCCGTCACGATGGGGTTGAGAGAAGAGAGAGGTCTACGGCGAGGAGATTTCGTGAGAAAGCCTTCTCGAGTCCAGGTTTCGCGGTGCGAGCCGCTGTTGTGGGTTTCTCATTAGTTTTGTAAGCGATGGAAGAGTCATGATAAGCGAGCGGATCATTTCCACAGCCTCGTCTCGGTCTTGTATTGTTGTGTTGTGGGAATTTTGTGAAACGGGTTGGCTAAGTCAGGGAGCTTAACCGCCGCGCTATCTTGAAAAGATTTAAAGGTGATTTTGGTGTGACAGTAGTATCGAGCATCAAAGATGGGTGGGCTGCGAAGGAAAGGAGTGTGTCTCAGGTTGGAAGAGATTGTGGGAAAGCTAGACGATTAGAAAGAGAACCTTGTCTACGCGGAGTACGCACATGTATCAATGGTGGATGTTCGAAGGACTTGGTGAGTCTCATGCCAAGCATGAAGGGAATTCACATGGGCGGAAAGGCCGAGATTGATCCGGCATGGAGGAACTTAGGCGCATGATGGAGTCGTTGCAGGCAGATGTTGTAATCCTTAAAAAGCATCTTTCTGCGGCATTCTTCCTGTCGAGATGCGAGGCCTAAGGTTCGAGGTCCGACTGAAGGCTTGGTGTGACCCATGATACCAAAGGGAACTGGAAATTTTGCGTGGGACATGGAGGCGATTCTTGGTGCTCATGTGCAGTGCGAAAAAGTCTCCCTCGCGGCTTATGTATCTTATGGGGGGGATGCAAAACTGGTGGCGTGCTCGGGTTGGTGAGGACTTAGGAGGCCACAGTTGGCGGTGGGAGGCGTTGAAAGGGAATTAGGGATCGGTTCCTCGACGAATCTTGGATGGGCGGCTAGAGTCCTTGAAGGGGCAGAAGGCTGTCAGTCAGTGCGGGATTATGTGAAAGAATTCGGTTCATGATGCCGAACATAAGGAACATGTCCAGGAAGACAAGTTGTTCAACTTTTGTGCCGGGACTTCGAGGATGAGCCTGGCAAACCCTTGACGGGAGTTTGAGACTTATTCTTCTTATGCCATTTCTGTGATTGCTTAGTTGATCTCAGGTAAAAAGTCGGTGCCATCAACAACAAGCGGAAAAACAAGCGATGATGGTTGAAATCAGGCTAATGGAGCGGAGGAAGGCATGGCTGCGATCCAGAGGATGGGGAGAAGCGATACGGACATAAATGATCAGATCTTCATATCTTAGGAGGCCCACATGAGCCGAAGGTGTCAAAAAGAGGGAAAGATTAATCGCCCTCATTTGGACAAGTTCGAGATTGGGAACATAGACAGATTGAATCGATTGAATGTTAAATATATCTGAATTCAAATTCATTTTGAACTAATGTATGTAGTTATTCCGGCGAAATGGAATAGGTGTTAATGGCGTTAGTTAAATCACAAGAACCGCCTTTGTGTAACAGCGGAGTGGCGCGGTTGGGATCGAAATCGGGAGCTATGGCGATGGTGGCGTCTTCAGATAGCGGGGATCGTGGGTGACGGGAATCAGCGGATCTATCCCATCAGAATCAAGGTGATTAGTTTAAATTCATTTGTGACTTGGTGGTGATGCACTTGCGGGATTCGAGATGATCGCATGGGGATGAACTTCTTGATGCAAGCATAGGTAGCGTGATGCATTGCCAGGGACAACGGCATTTATGGAAGGGGCGGAGTACCTTTGTATTAGGCGTGGAAAATCAGGCCGCAGGGAGCAGATGCGGCGGGGTGGCACTCGCTCGCTTTACATTAGGGATGGTTGAAGACGGGGAATGCGAGGCTTTCGGCCTTAGCGGTCTGGTTGGGCAGGTAGTGGCGATAACGTTTATGCGGTTTGGTGGCGAGGGCGTCGACCTCGGTTGGTGAAATTGGTTTGTGGCCCACACACTTTAAGCGGGGATGACATGGGAAGCCTCGTGGTTGCCCCCGCAGTAGAGAGGACCACGAGGAAAATAAGGCATAGTGGACTTCACATGTGAGATGGGATGTGGGTTCGGATGCGGCGAAAGCCAGGCCTTAAGACACGAGGCGGTCTGGCTTGTGATTGGGTCGCGGCGTGAGGCACACGCCGATTTGTGATCATGACGCCGATACCATGATCAGTTGGCGTACAGGCGTGGCACGCGGTGTGCCAGCTGCGTACCGCAATGGCGCCGCGGCGGCGCCAGTGCGTCTGCAAGCCGGCCTCCGGCCATGGCGCGGGCACCGCCCGAGCGCGCGACACAGCGCCAGGTAGCGCCTGGCGTATCTGAGCGCGGCGGCGCCGAACGCGACGCTAATCTGAAGGCGCCGAACGCGCGCCTGAGGCGCATCCGGCGGCGCGCCTGGCGCGCGCCGGCGTGCGCTGAAGCGGCTGCGAAGCGGTCTAGCTGAACCGCAGGCGAGGACATGAGATTGAAGTACGGGTGGGAGTGTGACCAAGAATGAGCGAAAGTGAGTTGAGTGAGCCACATGGGAGGGGTGAAAAACCCATGTCCGGCTCCTGGTCTTATGGCTTGTTGGAAGAGATTACCTGTGGGTTGGGTGGATTGAGTCCAGTGTTTGAGTTTGAAAGGGCTTTGGAGGGAATGATCCAAGGGCTCTTCGTCAGTGACATGTCTTGGGAAGGATGCATGCTCAAATAAGAGTTTGAGACCTGATTACATTAAAGAAGTTGAATTTAGGATTCATTTAGTATTATTAATCAGTTTGTAAGGGAACCTAAGAAACATATTTTATGTCTTTGTGTACTATGATTTTATAAAGAAAGTTAGTCATAATAAAGCAAGTGGAGTTGAGACCCAGAAATTATCTTGTTATTGTGTGCTTACTTGTTCATATCATCTACCGGAGTTTAGGGGAAAGGTTGTAAAGACTTATATTTAGGCACTTTTAACGGTAATAAATAATGGGTTTTGTGATTGGCAACCTCATTCATCTTGTCGTTATTATATGTTTAATCTTAATTGTTTCACTTTCGGGGACATCAGAAAGGTTTCTCAAAATCTTATAGCCTAAAACCATTTTAATTATATTTTTATTTAGGTATATAGGTTGAAACCCCCGATGTCAGCTGCGACCCAGATGTGTGTGATAACATAAGTATATAATGTCTGATCTTTTCTTTTGATTAATGGCTCTCACTTATCATGTGATCGCTAAGTCGCCATGTCTTTGATATTTTCTTTATCATCATGTTTATCTAAATTGATTATTTAGGACTAATTACAAATGGGGGAATGCATAATTATACTTCTGAGGAATGTTTAATTAGTCAAAAGAATTTGCAAATTATTGTGAAAAAAATAATAAGAAAATGGAAAATCAGTAGGACTTATAAAATTGTAAAATTATAAACCTTTTAGCACTACAATCTCAACAAAGCCGAGTATAATTATATTGTTTTTATAGAAAGTAGGGAAAAATCTAAATAGAACATAAAAATTTATAAATTCATGGCCCCCTCTCATGGATGAATTTGGATAAAAGTTTTATAATTATTAAAAGTAATAATATAAATTAAAAATTTATTCATATTGGATATCTAATTAGTAACATCAGGATAGTATACATATGGATTTAATATTCATTAAAATAATTTCCGATTAAATTTTGGCCAATGGTTCAATTAAAAAGCGCAGGTGAATCGAATCTGAGGCGATTTTTTTAAAAAAATCAGTGACTTATCTTAAAATAGCCCCATTTTCCGGTTGAGGTTAGTGTATTTCTTGCTTCACAAAATGATAATCCATGCCCAACCATGGTGTAGGGTGATTGAAATTGATTTTTCGTGAAATATGGACATTTTCATGACACATTTCGTCATGATCACACGAACTCAAGTTAATGACCAGTCTATCCTCAAATGACCTAAGGAGATGGGGTGAATCTATGAAGCTACAAGAAATTAATGACCGGATAGCGACCAAATATATACTCAAATGACCTTTCATTGTCCAGACACAAGGAGACTCTTCAGTACCTTTCTCTGAACAACAGTCAAACTTTCATTTCCAAATCCCAGAATTCAGAACCTTTCAATATAGTTTTTGATGCAATATATATATATATATATAAAAGGGGGTTTACAGAAATAACCCCTTCTTTAAAAACCGTCTAACTTGAACCGAACAATGGCGGATGAACTATTACAAAAAAATGACCGAGGAGACATAACAACAACTCTACCAGACTATGGATAATGTATGAGTAATAAAGGTTCTATTAGATAGACAAGATGTAGCTTTGCAACTAAGCACAGGTCTACCTTTCTTATTAGCTCCATTGTCATCATCAATCACTGGGTTTTCTTCCCTTCATCTCCAAGCATTATTACAGCAATCACCACCATCTCCTCTCTCTTTTTTTTTTTTCTCCACTTTCATAGCCAACAATACTAATAAGGAGGAGCCCTGGTTTCAGTCTCTCACATTCTCTCATTCCCTACCGGGCCTAATCCCAGCCCTCAAGCATAGCTCCTTCTCCTTGTCATCTTCTAACACCTTCCTTTTCTTTGGATTAAGATCGAGCTTATGCGTCGTCTCCCGAAGCCCTGTCTCCCACTCAACCATCTTCTTTGCCCAAACATAAGATACGAAGAAAGAGGAAAGGCATTGCTTTAGCCACCAGCCTGCACCAGATCCCAACCTCATTTGCTCAAGCTCTCATTCACTACACAACCTCAACCATGCCCCACAACAGGCCTCGAAAATCTCAGTGACATCAGGACAGCGAAGAAGTCACCCTGCAACTTCTTGGTTTTTCGACTAAGTGCTGACAGCCTCATGTGGAGGGAGCTCAACCATGGTGCTGTTTTTCTAGAAGATAAAGCATGGATTCGAGCAAATCAGACCCCAGCGTTTTCCTAAGTTAGAATCCCTATCATGTAATGTATGACAGCAAAGTGAACCAAGCTGATATCTAATGCTGGAGGTTGGGAAGGCAGAGTGTATAGGGGTTGATATTGAACAAGTGCATGCAGCACTCAGAGGGTTTTGCCTAAAGGGTTTATGACATAGTGAAGTTGATTATGGTTGGCCAGCGCCAACAGGTTACTATCGATGAGGCACCCGGGAGGATGGCTGCCATATACAGCGGGGATGATGAGAACAGGATGACCGGGAGACTGATGTGTTTGTGCATGATGTAAAGATAAGGTGATTGAGATGAGGATTCTAGAAACATTTCTATGATGAATTTTGTGAGAAAACAACAGGAAGTTCTGGGCGTTTCAGATTCGGAGGTCATGGGATGAAAGCCAGCTCAGCCAAGATCTTTTTACTTCTCTGTCTTTCAGCTCATCTGTTTTTGCCCTGTAAGGGAAGTTAAGGTATTTTCTACCAGGAAAAATGATCCACAGTAGAAGAGAGGAAATAAGGTAGCTGGAGATTTATGAGGCTCCAGATCATTCAAATCATGAGGCAAAAGAATACTGTTGAATAACAAGTTGAAATAATGAAATAAAAACTTGCAATATAGGAGTTCAACATGATGAATCATTATCTATCCGGAGTGCAAACTGGGTTACATACCGAATTCATATTCTATTTCTGTTCCAGAGAGTTGAATAAATCGCATTGCATGAACAGGATGATTATATCAATCATCACAAAGGAATTGCCGACAAAAAAGGAATATCCCTAGAACAGTTTAATCAAACGTTACCTCCTTTTTTTGGATGCATTGTAAATCTATCTAACGGCATTCACACTGTGCAAGAGTGACAGGAATCTTTATAGGGTGATTGAGGTGAAGGGTGACATATAAAATAGAGAAAAAGCACTTAAGGTTCTAAAAGCTTAAATCTAAGTCTGACATCAATGGCGTCAAAACTACAAATATGATCCGGAGCGGTGGTTGTAGGACTCCGCCAGTTTTCCCTGTGTACCTCTTTGCCTTTCATTTCTCAAATGTAACAGAGAAAAAAATATGTGAGCAAATGCTTCTGCATAAGTCAGAACAAACAAATTATCAACCATGTTCAAACAAATTGGCAGGAGTTCTGTAACTGAAACAAAATGATGCAAGCATAAGAAATCAAAGAACCTGTTAAGCTATAATGTATTTAAGTTGCTTCAAAGGTATAAATAGTCAAGAAGATTGCAGTTAGGTTTCCGGGGATGGGATTAGATTTAATAATGATACCAGAGACTACCAAAGCTTTAGCAAGGGCAATCAAGGATTAGTCCCGGACAAAATTTCAACCTGTTCAAGAGACCCAGCTGTCTCTTAATCAGATTCGAGTTCATAACTAAGGACCTCCAATCTCAACCAAATGGTGGCCTCGGTCCAGGCCTGAGGTCCAAGAACAACAGCTTCATCATCTTAAAAAACCTCAAAGAAAGGCATACAGAGCTTTTGAACTTGTTTAAGTTTGTGGCCTGAACAACAAACCTCTTCGCGATTCATCAATATTTCTTGGTCTGAGGCAAAAAAACGGTTCCTACTGTCAATTTGCTTTGGAGTATTTTCAAGCACTCTTCCATCCGTCATATTGCTCATTCACATAAATCAAACCTTTCAGGTGCTTTCCAGTCAAGGAAGTAACAAGGCCCTTTTATTGGCCTTCTTCGAACCCTAGGATTTGCTTTTGAAGCAGCTTCCTCATCAAAACCATGAGTCTTACAAATATTAGCCGCCTTGAGAGTTAAATCCAGGTGGAATCAGCAGTAGGCCAGCGCACACTTGCCATAAACCCGTTCTTCTTCAGTATCTCCCCTCAAACATACTTGCATAGTGTGGGCAGATTGGAGTTATAAGTCTGCACATCCATAAACCGCCACACTAAATGCATGGTTTCATGCCCCCAGCACCACATGAGAATATTGCTCATCCTAAACTTGAAGATCATAAAATCCGGTTTTGAGCCTCTAAACATTACAGTTATAATACTGCTTCAGTCAATGTGACAAAAGCAATATTATCTAGTTTGAAAGCACCATATCGGCATAGGTAGATAAGGGACCTGTTCTCAAGGCGCTTCAGCCTCCAGAACTTCCTCCATCCATGAAAGCTGCTTTTGCGAGCCACTTGGATTGCAGCGTGGTCAAACTGGTGCATCATCAAACACATCCCAGCATCAACCAAAGAGAACCGTGTTGCCAGCAGAGAATTCCTCAATTGCCTGGCAATGTTTCTGAAATTTCGACCGGAGCTTGGACATCTTCTCAGAATTAAGCATGATGTGCCCATTGCATCCCAGCCAGGCCAATGGTTTTTGGTTGTATTGCTGTATGGTTGTAGATACAGAATGTTAAATGATTCTGGATGAGATCTTTACCAGAGACCCGAAGTCAAATATAGGTACCAATATTCAAACTCTTGTTTCATCTTATGAAGAATAGATGAAGGGATATCTGATGAGCTGGGATATGGTCCACCAGTAAGAGAAAATCCCAAACCTCATCTGTCATTTGCTCTGGTTTTACTGAAGAGGAACCCGATCCATACAAGTCTCCATTCTGCAATATATGAGCAACAGTGTAATAGGCCATGTAAATGGTGGAGTCAGATAAGGATTCAACAAGGAACTCTTCATCCCAAGGAAAACGAGTACCAAGCCCAAATGACCTCGAGCAAGCCCACTGGTTAAGCCAGCCTAAGGTTTTCACAAACCCATTACGTGTCTCATCGGAGTAGAGATTCATGTTTGAAAAACAGTCCTCAGCCAACTTTTTCCATTCTGGTTCCCCATAAATGATGTACCATTGATCAGTCAGAGCCACAACACATTCATCCCCTGATCTTGACATGACTCGCTTCTCAGGTTCACTATAGACGATAGCAGCCAATCTCCATAAGCACTCTGATCAAGGGCTTTGCTTCTGTAGCTTTTCTCCCAGAAAATTCTCAACAAACATTGTTCCTTCATAAAATCCTCTCATTATGCCAGCCTCTTTTGCTTCACACCAGCTTCCTCTCTTTCTCATTTTGGCTCTTGATCTTCAGATCATTACAAACTTTCCGCAGACCTGTCTCCATATTCTGGGGCGTCAATGATAGGTATAATCTCAAAGACAACCCCCATTCATTCACACCATACTTTGCCCTAAAAGCTGGCTTGGATTTCAAATCATGCAGGGCCATGTAATCATCAGGAGAATCACTTGGAACACTAGTCACTATCCCGGTAGCTTTGTCAGTTAGGATGCTCAACATGGGTAAAGCGTATATGATCTCATTGAATGAAAGAGGGGATTTTAAGGGCAGACCAATAAGATCATATCCAGTTAGTTCAACCAAGCAAGTGGGTTTTTCCGGCACCTTGGAGAAGTTCTGATATGCAAGATTAAGAGCCGCTCTATGAGTGATGATAAGCACCTCTTCATCATTGATTTCAAAGGCCCCATACTTCCCATCAGGCAATACCCAGGCATTAGTTTGGCCAAACATGGTCTCAGGCCTCAACGTCCCAGCACCTAAATACACTTTTTTGCCCTCCAAAGAGCTCAGTTTGGGAGGATAAGGTGAAACTACTTCCATTTGGTAATGTATAATCTTGGGGCCTCCTTCACCAGATGCCCTGTCATGATCTGCACATGGCTGGCCATCTAAAGGAGAGTAGATTGTATATCGAACATCTTTGACAATCTTACCCATTGCCTTCAACTTCTTCATCTGCCACTTAATGAAATTATCATAGTATGGATTCATATCCGTAGTGATGAAGGAGCGCCTCCAGTCGCAACCCAAGCCAAAGCGCGAGGTCTTCGCAGCCAGCGGGGAAAAGAAAAGATAACCAGTTGGATGGTTGGAACTTTGAAATCTCACTATCAGAGAGAGGCCCGAAACTCTGCGGAGATTTCCACTGATGCGTTATCCATGACTTTGGCGCAGCCTTTGATTTTACTTGCCCATAAACTTAACAGCCGATGCTGGTGCCACTTCATTGGATCCTCGGAGTTCTGGTTTCTTCCCCGGGTTGTTCCTCCACCTCAGTAGGAAATACTGGTGGATCCCCAAATTGTGAGCCTCCCGTGCCAGATTTATCAGCCGAGGCCTTAATGGGCATACCCGTGCAGTGGAAACCAAAGGCAAAAGCACATTAGGCACCTCAATCTATGGCTGCAGCAAATTCAAGCTTTGGACACAGAATGCATATCCAGATGTAGAAAACCTGCATGCTGCGGATAGGAAAAATTTCAAAAAGAACTTCTCCCCAGGCTCAGGACGTTTTTCACCAGCTTCAGCTCTAAAACATCTTTCTCCACAGGTTCGGGCCCTTTGCAAATCTCAAGCCGGTCCCTCCTAACAGCTTTTGCCACCCTCCATCTCTACTCCAATCCCGTTAATAGAAAGCTGACAGAAACTGCAAAAGACAGTACCACACCATATTCACTACTGCTACACCAGAGAAAATACAGGATATATGCAATTACAAGAGAAATACACCAGCAGTCAGAACCACGGAACACAGTGGAACTTGTAAAACCTAAAAGCCTAACCAACAAAACACACCGAGAACGATTGGCAACAAAAATGAAAAAATCTTTCAAGAAAATCAATGACATGCTATCCACATTCCACAAAGCTTCTCTAGACAGTCATTTTTGAAAACATACAATAGACAACAGACGAAACTGAATCTCTTCCCCGTTTAGAAGCATAGGTAACCCGCCAAGGTCCGCCCTCTAACCTAATTTAGATCCAGACAAATAACATTTCACATATTTAGGAAGCATGATCCTGTTCATTTCCATAATAAAAAAAAACATGGGTTTATCAAGTTTTGACTTCTCTCAGTAAGCAATCAACATCCTAGATACACCAATCGGTTTCTTGATTTGCTTTGTTGAAATAAATTGCGGACGATAAGAAACTTTACCTGACGAAAACTGGTTTGCTCATTCAACTCCGTTTAAAATAATCCAGATCATAAATCCCAGAATGCAGCAGAAGACCAAAATTAATGATGGAAAACAAAGATAAATCATGAAATCTTGCAAATAATTTGTATCTAAGCACTCTGAATCAAAACAGATTTGTGAAGGAATTTGCTGGCTTAAGATAAAACATCACAGAAATGAGAGACGCCAGAAGAAGGCTAGGGTTTTTTGAGACGAAGAGAACGTTTTCTAAGTGTGGTCACCGGGTGATCGTATGCGGTTGAGACCAGCGACGTTACTGCAAAGCCTCAATCAATAGGTCCGATAAGTAAAAATAAATGGATTTCAAAAGTTAGGCTTGTCTCATTTAAAAATTTTTAATAACTTTTCTACGGTTGCAAAAATTTATGTTTGTCATTTACAAAACAAAAGTCTTGCTTACAGAAATTCATCTTTTAACAATTTTTTTATATTTTTACATATGTTTGAAAATAAATTTTATGTATAATGTTTGATGAACGAGGGATCATTCTAAGTTTCACTTGTAATTATTAGGTGACTAAAGGCATTAGATAAAAGGGAAGTCCCGAAAGCGTATGAGATATGAAAAGGCAGAAGTATTGTCTTATAAGATTCAAATAATCAGATTTTTCTTATAGTCAAGTAATCAAGAGACTTTTTCCTCATAAATTGAACAAGTTATTGACCTGACAAACCAATTAATCATTCTCATGATTATAAAGGAAATTAACTAAAATGATAATGTTATCTTTAAGTATTTGTTTAATTCAAAATATAAATACAAAAAGTCTCAAAGTTTAGGTTCATGATATTTTCCATAAAAAATGATGTATATCTATCATTATGAATTTATAATTAAGGACAAAAAGAGTTGGTAACAATGATAGTGATAATAGTAGGCAATCGAATAAGTAGGCAGATGGTTGGGTATTTATCAATTTATGATGGCGTGTGAGTTAGAGTTACGATAATGCGGTTATATTATATGGTAAAACGTTATGTCTTTATGATTACTTGGCTCGTATGAGTTTAGTTAAAATACGATGTAGTTTAAATGTCTTTATGTATGCGAAGCTTTGCTGAGAATAACTACGTTATTAATAGAAAAAACAATGAAAGTGGTAAAGGGACAAAAGAGACAAGAATACGTGTATTTAAAAATAATTAATTGTTTATATTTATTACTTCGATTTATTTTTTGACTTTAAATGATATTATTAACTTAATATACTAGCATGTAATTTATAATAGCCAAATGGTTACATGTGTTTTAAATTGTGCTTCTCAATATTTTGTTTTTATGGAGATTCAAATTATTAAATGATGGATTTTAAATACTGAAACCTTTTTCATCAGGAGGCTTAAAAGAAAAAAGAAAGACAAATTATTTAAATTTATAGTATAATTTAATTCAAGCAGCACTAACGTTTTTGTGAGTCCAGTTCTAATCCTGTCTTTAACTCTGTAACCTCTTTTCCCTATATGAAATAATTCATATAATATATATATATATATATATATATTGAAAATCGTGAAGAAATCATATAATATTAAGCGTAGATATGAAGAAAAAGTTATAAAATAAATTATGATTTAAACCCATACTTTAAATTTGATCATAAATTAAATATCCTAATATTTATATATTTGATATCATTGATTTTTATTATTTTTTATATTTTTGGAAATCCGCCTTGGCATATGGCATGGCATTAATTGACAGATAATCATTTAATTTTTATTAATTTTCTTGCCTACCAATCAATAGTTTCACAATCATTAATGGGAGTCCCATTATTTGATTAAATTTTTTTTTTTACAACACTATTTGATTAATTAAGAATATGTGAATAATACCAATAAAACCTAGCTCAATACTAGGTTATGTGAACACATTTTTTTATTTTTACATTTAATCCTTTTGTGTATTGAAATATAGTAATTGTTTTTATAACTAGATCTCTCGATAGCCCATTTTCATCCATTTATCACTTAAATACTTTTTTTTTTTTACTACAATGACTATATATGTTATTAGATATTAAATGTGTATTTATTTTATTTTTTAAATAGATATGATTAAGAGTTCGTTTTACTGTAATTATTAAATTGGTGTTCTACCATTTAATTTTTTTTAAGATTAAAAAAGTGGTCCTTTTAAGAATAAAAAACACTTTAAATGTTTTTTTTTGTTTTTTAAATATTTTTAACATTTAGTTGACTTGAGATTTTGGTTAGGTTTTGTGTTTATAAAACTCTACCAAAATACAAGAACTGCATTCTTAAAGTTTGAACTCATCGATGTTTTATTAATCAAATTACTAAAGTTGTGTAATAATAAAAAATTTGTTTTTTTATTTTATTTATTAATACAAGCATTTATACATGTTTATAACATATTTTATTATTACAATATTTGTTTATAAACTAAATTAAATGTTTATTTTGGAGTAATTTAATTTTGCTGACAGCGGCAAAAATATTTTAACCGACTCGACATTTTTTAGAAATTTAAAATAGAAATTTAAGCGTTCAAATAGTTATTTTATTTTATTTTTAAGTTTAAAAATAATATTTTGAAGTGCTCTTTTGAATCTCTTAAAGTAGTTAGTTCGAAAATTTATTTCATCAAAGTCGAATATAGAAAATTTTGATGTATTTTAATATTTAGTTTTCATTTTAAAATCGTTTAAATTAGCAATTTGGTTGAAAATCGTTTTAGTTTTCAATACAGATTTAGTTGAATTTAATTCGAAATAAGAAAACGAACTTCTTTTGTTTTACGATTAAATATATAAAATGTTAAAAATAGTGGTCATTTTAACTGTTTTAAAATTTGTTTTTCGTCTTTATTTACCGTAGCTAAGCCTTTTTCATTGTTTTGAAAAGTTTGAATAGAAAACGAGAGAAAATTTTCTACCTCTTAAGCAGAGCATATACCGTACATTTTATCATTTGAGTCCCACATCTTAAAGGCTAAAAAAAAATTCAATCAAAAATCACTTTCTATTTTATTGTCTTTTATCTAATTTTCCAATTAATTTATCCCTCGTATTTTGGATATTTTAAATCACCATTCATTATTTATTTTTAATCAATTAAATTATATCAAAGGATTAACACAATAATAATGGATTATGATTCTTGTCATCCAAACACAACTCATGGTTTCTCAGCTGCCAAACACAAGTTATATATGTTTTGTCTCTAACAATGAAGCTTAAAAAAGATATATATCAAAATTTCAAAAAATCAATCATTTTTCTTTGAGTATTCAACAATGAACTTTTACTAAGAATCAATTATAGAAAAAATAAAAATAATTTAAAATAAAATTTCAAAAATTCAATAATTTTCTCTTTCGTATCCTACAATGTTGGTTTTAAGAAAAATGTACTTTAAAAAAGAATCAATCACTTTCTCTTTAGAAAAAAAAAATAATAATAATAATTTCGAGAATCAATTTAAGCAATTTATAAAAGAAAAATTACTTTCCCATGATCCAAACAGGAGATAAAACCTTAGCATTGATGAGGGCAAGAAGGAAGGGTAGATTAGTCATTTCATAGAAAGCAGAAAAGGACACCTCCAAATTAAAAAAAATAAAAATAAAAATAGGCAACAAAATCATGAGGTGAGAAGGCATTTATTTTTGACAGCATAGAGTGAGAGAGAGGAGAGAGAGATCACTTTCCCTTCCATTTTCCCGGAAAATCTTTCCTTCTCGCCAAACATGAGCAACGACTAGTGAGTCATTTCTTTCTTCTTCCTTCTTCCTTCTCTGCAAACACCTCGGTTTCCACTTTCTTTTTCTTATCTTTTCCACTCACTTGTTTTGAAAATTTTTGCACGAACTTTGTTTGCAGCGACTATCTTTTCAAGCTTCTGCTCATCGGAGACTCATCCGTCGGAAAATCATGCCTTCTTCTCAGATTCGCCGTGAGTTGGCCTACTGACGGCGTTAAATATTTGCTCTGTTGTTTTACTTTTTTTCTCGATAGATACATTAATGTTCTGTTTGGAAGTTAGTTTTGTAGTTAATCAATGTCAAAATTTGTGATCTCAGGATGATTCGTATGTGGACAGTTACATAAGCACTATTGGAGTTGATTTCGTGAGTCTTTCTATGTATATCTTGTTGATAGCGCAAGTGCTTGTTTTGTCGTGATTTGAATTGAAAATTTCGGTTTATCTTCCTCTTTCTCTCGTTAGAAAATAAGAACTGTGGAGCTGGAGGGGAAGACAATCAAGTTGCAGATTGTGAGTAAAAGTTTTTTTTATTTTATTTTTTTAATTTCTGCAATTTTAAAGTCTAATAGGATTTTTCTGAGTATGCACCAAAACAAAAACTATAGTCATGTTTGAGTGTTTAAAATTTTGGAGGAAATTAATTTGTTCTTTCTTTGCATGCCATTTTAATTCATCTCTAAAATTGCATCGAAGGTAAGCTATTCTTCATGTTCTGTTACTTAAGGATGGTTTTTCCCATTTATAACTCATACTTGGAAACTTCTTGTTGGTTGACTTCCTACCTGATCAATTTTTCAAAATGCCTCTTTGAAAAAAACAGTGAGGAATACATGGGACACTCTAAATCAAATCTAATTGCTACATTTCCAGAATACAAGCGATGATCAGTCCATCTGACTTTTAGGTCCTCCATTTGGTGATTGAGAGCCTTAGAAGCACTTCATTCAGATTTGATGAGATGTAATTTGGAATCTTAGTACATTATATAATACATATTTAATAGGCGAAAATACCAAGTGGACTTTTGAGGAATTTTCAAGACATTTTTACCTTGTGAGCCTCAAGCTCGATTACAAGAAGTTACCCTTGTCATGTTAAGTTACGAAAATCTAGCACTTGCAACTGTCATATATTTTTATACTTTCTAATGTTGCTTGGTTGAAATCTGTTTGCAAAGGTGCTGCACTGTCAGTTGGTCATAATACTTTTGGTACTCTGGGCATTTCATTCAATGCCAGGGTACAATCTCTTTGTCCAGATAAAATAAGTGGTTATGATTTGTTAATTTCTACTATGTTATTTATTAGGTTTTCTCAAAACTAATTCTAGTGTGAAATAGAGATCTAAGAAAATATAGAATTCTCTGGTTCAGAATTCTTTATAGAGGAAGAGGATTACTCTTATAGGTTTCTTATCTTGTCTTTTATGTGGCTTGCATTTCATGAGGGAATGAATTCCTTATGGTACAATATTTGTTACTGGTATAGTGTTAGTGCCTGTGTTATAAATCATTTGATACCTATTACTGAGTAGGATCATAGGAGGGTATATGTCAACTTCATTTGTATGTTTGTCCTTTCTCCCTTGTTCCACTTTTGATGATCAGACATGTATGCTCTTAGAACATTTGCATTCAAGAGATTCATTTTTGTAATTGTCTCTGAGAAGCTTAATCTTGATTTTGTGTTACATTTGATGTAGTTTCTACTTGTTTGTCTGTTCAGTGGGATACTGCTGGACAGGAGCGGTTTCGGACCATAACAAGCAGTTACTATCGAGGAGCACATGGGATCATTGTAAGAAAATTTTTTCTGTAGCTTTCCGCATGCGCAACAACACTTGAGCCCCTTTCATGTGATCTTCTTTCATGCATTTGATCAAAACAATCGTGACGTTTCTGGTTTAGTATTTGCGTATCAGTGATGCTAAGTGCAAATGCGGTTCATCCTTTATACATCTAGGATTATTTCTTATTTAACTTTTGGTTGGCTCACATTAAGAGCTTTTATTCATTCCAAACCTTCAAGTTTCAGTTGACGAGGATCTTACTACTAAGGAGAATGTTTTTGTCATTTTTATCTTCATATATATAAACAAGAGTGTGATTTCGTCATTTTTGTACGTATTCACAACTTTTATCCTAGAATACATGGACTTAGTGTCAACTTTCCAGGTCAAGAATTTTTATATGGTAACTGCTCATCAAGGTCTAATGCAGTAATAATTTTTATTTTTTGCCTCATTTCACACATTAGTGATTAGCAGTTTAGCACTCTGGAGGCACTTCAATGTCCCAAAACTAAAAGCACATGAAATGGTATTTCTGTGTTCATTTCTCTTTTGAGGTTGTAATATGTTCAAATATTTTTTACATGCATTGGGATGTCGACAGATTGTCTATGATGTTACTGAGATGGAGAGCTTCAACAACGTGAAGCAATGGTTGAATGAGATTGATAGATATGCAAATGACTCTGTGTGCAAGCTTCTTGTTGGGAATAAATGTGATCTAGTTGAGAACAAGGTCGTGGACACAGAAACCGCAAAGGTATTGTTGGTTATTGTAGTTTTGTGAATTCCCATTATTGAATCAAAACAGCTTTATTTGGCATTCTTGGCTACTGAGTTTCTGCTCAACAATTAAATCTAGGAACTCCTTTTCATTGTCAAAGCTCAAAAAATGAAACTTTATTCTTTGTGATTGCTTTGTACGATTTGAAGCTAAATTTATAGATGTTCATCAGTCCCCACCATCCTCGGGAGAAATAATTAAAGTGAAGTGGAGCTGTGAACGATTCTAAAATTCTGAGAAAAACATTTTATGAGGAGAATTTTTGTTTGGATTGGTATGTCGGAGACATTAGATGAGTCTCAACTTGCATGGGTTATGCCTCAAAGAGCTTTGCATTTCAAACAGTGCACTTTTTGCCAGGTTCTGCTTGTTTTTTGGACTGCTTACGTGGTATTAACCCCTCCTTATTTCTAGAATTCTGCATGGTTGTATCTAAGTTGCTACCTGGATGCATGAATAGCTTTCCTTGGGGTTTGCAAAATCTGTTTGTGTCTTACAGCTAGACCTGGCAAAATTTGACATGACCTGAGAATTCAACACGATTTTTGATTGTTTGGGTTGAGTATAATCATGTTTGATTGAGAGTCGTGTTGGCTGTACTTACAATAAAGGGTTATATTCATGTCAATCCACATAACACGAAATTGACCCAAATTGAACCATTTAATTATTATGTAAATTAATATTTAACTCAGATGTACCTGTTTAATATGTTATTTGTGTTAAATATTGATGAATTAGTTATAAATTATATTAATTTAAATGACAAAATTAATAAACTGGTTATGCGTGTTGTGTAAGGTAATGGTGTTAGTAGTGCCAATTGGGTTGTGTTTGAATTTGTTAATTTTAAGCGCGAATTATTATTGATATCGTGTTCGGTGTTAGTGAATCTGTTAGAATATATGTATGTTGACATGACTTGAACACGAGACGCGGACACGAATTGTCTATTTCATAGCATACATTTCTGCTTGTTGGGGAAAGAATGGTATGTTTATTGTTTGATCATACTTCCTTTGCTGGTCTCCATGTATTTTGTGTCTTGGACTTGCTACCTGGCTAACGGGCATTTGCGGATGAGCTGGGATCCCTTTCAGCCAAGGACAAGTGCTAAGACTCAATCAATGTGGGGCGGGCTTTCCTATTATCATTTCAGCAGAGATTAAGAAAAGTAAAGTACAGTTTAGTTACTTGAAAATTTTGACTCTATCAAAAATTCGGAATATGAAAATTTTGATGTATTCTAATATTTGAACAATTTTCGGGAAAATACGTTTCGTACTTGAATTTGGTTGAAAATCGTTTTCGTTTATTTGCGTTTGGTTGAATTTGGTTAGAATTTAATTACAGCAAGGAAAACGACTTTCTTGTTTCGATTAAGTATATAAAATGTTGAAAATAGTGGTCATTTCTTTGTTTTGAAATTTGTTTAAATCTTGTCACGTAAACAGCGTTTATTGTTTGAAAAAGTTTGAATAAAACGAGAGAAATTTTATCTACTAACGAGGGCCTAAATCATCTTTTTCTTCCCCATTTGCCACTTCCGGATCATAAACCCCCTCCACGATTCACAAACCACGATTGCGATTATTTGATTACATCGCCATTTGCTATAGAAAACATGGGCATGTTTGGATCACAATTTTTAATCTGTAGTTCTTGAACGATTTTGAAAGCGAAGGCGGTTGGTATTGCTTTTGAAAGTTGTTAACATTACAATTGGAAATTTGTTTAGTTTTTTGTTTTTGAAAGCGACATTCTCAAAAGCGAAGAAAGCGTGTAAGCAAGGCCATTGGTTGATTTTGTTTTGTTATAGAAAACATAGAAAACACAAAAGCAGCCAGACGGATAAAAAGCCGTTTCGAGAGATCTTTGTGGTTCTGTTTGGTTCATGTTTTTGAAAATTGTATGTGAGAACAGTTTTTGAAAATATAGAAAACATCATTTTGATGTTTTATGAAATTTGTTTTTGTTATCTGAATTTAGTATTTTTATGTTTTCAGGTAGAAAAAGAACACAGGACCCACATGTTTTTCTTTGATGCTCGCACGTTTTGATAACAAAAAGCAGTTTTTAAAAACACGAACCAAACACGCCAATTAATAATGTCTTCTCTTTTGCAAATTCATATGAAAGTAATCTTGAATTTCATTTGCAGAATGGGGACCCAGCCAAATCCTACAGCACGGTCAATGAACACTGTCCAAATGAAGGGGCAGCCAATTCAGCAGAACAGCAACTGTTGTGGTTAGCCATATTTTTTTTTATTTGTTACTTTTCGAACTATGTTGTAAGATGGTTAACAAACCAGGTGGTAAATATTTGGTACACTGCTTATTATCATTTCCATATTTCACAAACAATTTAACCACATTTGCCTCCCAATACCCAAACCCATTCTGTGAAAAAAAAAACAAAAATGAAAACCCTTAAAATGCTCCACATGATCAGAGTGTCTTAGAGTGGAACTTTTTTTTTTTTGGTCTCTATTTAAATTAGTGTCGGCAAAACTTACTAGGTAGAAGTGTGTCGGTAGGACATGAAACCTTTTCCTCTTTTCATGCGAAAATAGAGAGTCATGGGTTGTGGGGGAGATAAAGATTTGGAGGGAAGGAGGGGGCCGGCTGTTATCTGACAAAGATTTTCTGTTCCAAAGTTGGACCCATTTATTTAAATTGGAATTCCCAAGGGGGGACAATCAACCAACGATTGAGCACCTATGTTGACTATTCCAACGGGAACTTGAAGTTAGGGTAAACTTTTTATGGAGATTGATTAAGGTGATTATTACGGTTAAAATCTAGAAGTTATGATGATCGAGTCTATATAGACTAAGTTGGGAGATTCAGATTCATTAAAAACTTCGAGAACCGACTCGAAATTGATGAGGTTTTTTTTTATATGTTTGAGCACCAGCCAGAAAATAATTAAATTTATTTGATTATTTCGATGAAGAACGATAATTAAAAATTTGTAAATAAATACTAAAGCTGAAGCAGTTGGGTATTGTGAGCAGACGATTCGATAAATTACTCAAATAACGATTACTTCGAGCATAGTTTGAATTGTTTGATAGCTTGTGAGCCACACCTTGGAGTTGAGGATTGGTAAAGTTTTAAAAATCATTTTTTGAAACGTTTGGGGAAAGACTTGAATGATTTCCCATTTAGAACTTTGCTTGCAGTAATAGTAAAATTTGTGTTTTTGTGTTTTTTGGTCCTTGCTTTATATAGGAAATTGTTCATGGTGTTCATCGTTACTTATTAGTATGAAAAATAAGAGTCTAATAAAGCTCTTTGCTCTTTGTTTTGCCAGAAGCAAGTTTGCCAAAACGGTTATTTTAAAAACTAGTAGAAGTTTTCAGATCCAAATTCCATGAGTTATGGTATTAAAGGAGAGTCAGACATCTCTCAGCTATTAGCAAAACTTTGCGATAAATTGTGTATAAAATAGAAAATGCTAAGAGGTAAAAAAGATATTCTAGAATTTTAAAAGAGATGATGAGAGATTGACGTTCCGTTTTACATTTAATTTTAAAATGAAAATGGCCACCTCTCAAACTTATTTTAAAATATTCATCAAATTAATCCTTTTACTTTTAAAATGCATTTAAAAATAATAATGGTATTGGATTAATTTTCAATATTAGTGAATATGGTTTCAAGATTAAAAAAAGTAGTTTTGCTAGAGTATTTTGAAAATAGTTTATCATGCATTAAAAAAAAAAGAATTATTTTGACTTAAAACTTCACAAAGCAACCAATTAGAGAAAGGGAAGGAACAACTCAGTAATGGGCTTAAGGAAGAATTTGACTATGTTTGGTTCATGAAACCGGAGAAGAAAAAAGATCTATTTATATTTTTCACAATAAATATTTTTCTTATTCTGGCCCACCTTGAAAATATAAATAAGAAAAAACATTTATATGATTGAAACAAATAATAAATCCTGAAAATGTTTTTGTCTAACTTATTTAATGATTAAATATATTTATGTTGTCAGCCGGGGAGTTAACAGATGAATGAAACATTTATCGTCTTTGACATGTCTCGAAGATTGACGTGGAAAAATTTTGTTGATGTCATAGCCTAATTTGATAAATCTCTTTGCCTCATCGAAGAATTTTCCCCAAATTGCAGATCCTTACGGAGTCCCAAAATTTGAAATAATTCGATTTCTTTACAATTCCAATTAGTAAAATAGTAGTGCCAATTTGTTCCTCAAAGGTCGAAAATTGAAACGTTGACAAAAGTTTATAGTTCCGACGTTCTCGTCCATGTCGAATGAAACTCTGGCAGCTTGCCTTCAAAATTTTCCCTCCCTTTCGCCAAATCAAACAAGAGAAATGATTTCTTACGAGAACTCAAATCAAACTTATATAATGGTTTGGTTATTTTGGCATGATTCTTGGTTGTAAAAATCCAGTAAATCTTTTCAACTGTAATTACGGTGCAAATATTTTAATCATTCAGATTATTACGTTTCATCAACTATTCTTCTTGGGTTTTTAATCTAAATTAAGGCTTCAGTATAGTACAGTTCGAACCAAATTAAAAATTTGGTTATTAGATGCCCTAAACACATGTTAGTGACACATTAACTAAAGATTGCCTAGTTTAGTTGACGTATCGACATCATTAGAGAAATGATTGTGATATTAGCTCACGATATTGAGAGCTTATTGGATGTGAATCAGCGTTAAATAACGTTTATTTCGAAAAGTTTAAAGAACCAAATTCGTAAAAACCAAACAAATAAGGACATTTATCGCGCTATCGCCTCATTTTCATAGCGTTTTCTTTTAAATTATTTTTCATTCTTTATTTTAACGTAAGTCAAATTTAGAAAAATGATTTCCAGCCCTTTTGCCTACTGATGAGACAGAAAATACAATTCTTTAAAAATGTTACCTAAGATAATATTTTACAAAGTGCTTTGGAATATATTCTGCATAACACTACAAAAGCTACCTTTTAAAAAGATGAATTTACTTTAATATAAAAATAAACTTTCTAAGGATACAGAAGTTTCAAAACTCAAATAAAATTATCTCTCTTTAAAAAATTGAGATTAAGATTAGTTACAAAATCAGTCAGCTACAAATAAATTGATTTTCTTTTTGCCTCTTGACTATAGGCTATTAATGCACTATTTAATAGTTTGCATCTATTTGAGAAAGTTATAAATAATCTCAAAATTAATTTGATTATAATAAATATATATGTTCTCTCCCTCTATTTTCCTATTATTTTCTGAAAAAATGTGCTACCTTGGGAAAGCAACCTCTATTAAAAATTATAAGTGCCCTTAATCGATCTGACATTTTTAACTCCACAATTTCATTTCAAAGTTGTTCTTCTCAAAAACTGTTCATATTCATCATGAAATGACGGAGATTTGCGATCATGTTTGGTATATTTCTAAAATACTTTGACTATTTTCACTATTTTGTTTTTCAAATATTTTAAGAATATTTTTATATCTAATAATTTTAATTTTTAAATGAGAAACAATAGAAAGTATCTAAAGTGTATATAAACACTTGGTTTTCGTTAAAAAAAAAAAAAGATCTTTAATTGCCAAACATATTTTTTAAACTACCAAACTGTTTCAGAAAGTAATTTGGAAACAAGTTCTATTTTCTCTCAAAAACCTACACTTTCAATCTAGCCATGTTCCAAAACAGTTTCCTTCTGTTTATAGTAAAGTTGACTCTTCACCAAATTAGAGGTAAAATGAACAAAAGGAAAATAGAAAATAAAGATAAGAAAGTTAATAAATTATTTTATAAACTGCTTTTAGCTTATTTCCAAATATTAAAAAAGAAAGAAAAATTGCGATAAATCAAAAACTTAAATCACGAGCAAACAGTTGGTTTAATATAATAACATGAGTTTGTTTTTATAACCCTAATTTCATTTTAATTATAATTCTAACATCAAAACGTCATTGGACAAGGTATAAGTTTAAAGTCTTATTAAAGATATAAAAATACAATTTATGAAAATTGTTATAGTTAAAAAGCAAACTTTTTGTTTAAGACTTAAATACAAAATCATGAAAGTTTAGGATTTTAATACTAATTTTCCCAAAAATGTCTTTTTTTATCTATTCGAAACTGAATACATTATATTATTCTATTCTTCACAAATTTTTCCCACTAGAACTCAAGACCCCTCCCCTACTTATATGCTTGCAAAAAAAATCGCTCCCAAAGTACATAGGTCTTTTGTTGATCTCTCTCTCTCTCTCTCTCTCTCTCTCTCTATATATATATATATATATATATATACTATATCTCTATTAGAATAATATCAAAATCTTTTGTTTAACACACAAGTCAAAGGAAATAGCTTCACGATCATCCTATTCTAGGAGTATTCTTCTTAGGAGAATATCATAGTTTAACTCATTGAAGATTTGTTTTCTCAACACCCATACACATTCAGTTGCTTCTAATTGAAAATCTTGAATTCACATTTTATGCATTAATGCAATTCCTTTTGTTTTAAAGTCAAAGAGATCATGAAACATAAAGAATCAACTTATGCAAACACCACAGTAAGAAAAGCCTTACAAACAATCCCAGCGAACAAAACCATGAAATATAGCGCAAAAGTTGATATGAAGAAAAAAAAAAATGCAGATTCAAAAACAGTAAACACCCAGAGTGGGAGAAAAAGAGGAAGCAAGAAAGGAAGGGTAAAACTAAAGATCACCTTGTTTGAACGAGCAGCAAGCCTTCCTACCTTGTGTTGGTATCCGATCAAAATCGACACAATGGTTTGTCCTTCTTGATGCCAGCGGGTGCAGGGTCATCCAGAGAAAGGTCTTCTTGCGTATCTACTGTATATCTCCTGCCAAAATGTGGAAGGCTTCTGGCCATTGGTTGCCCGAGAGGCTGATCTGAGTGGATAAGCCCTTCTTTCTCTGCAAAACCCTGTGCATCCCTCTGTGGCAACCGCTCAGGTAGATCAGTTTATTTCCAGTAGCATGATGACAATGTTGGGTCGGCATGGTCTCTCAACTCATTGACACGAACTCCGTTTTCAAAATGTTGCATTGGTTTGTTATCATAGACTAGAAGGCTCCAGGGCACTATAGTGCATTTGATATCTGTACGCTCTGCCCTACTGTATCCCATATCTAGGCTGCAGTTCGTCCCTCCACCTGAAACGAATCAGTCATAAACAGTTAATGTAGTAAAAACATAACCATAAATCTACAATCAACATGATTTGAAACTAGCTTGAACACTTAAAAACGTAGTTAACTTTCTTCTGCTTCTCAACAATGAAAGTGGCCGTTTATAATGATATTAATAGAAGAGTCCAAATATAACCGAAGGCAAGGTCTTAAGTCTTGATATTGTCAAAAGGGTTTGGTTGAATAATGGTTTTTAGGGACATTTTGGATAGATTTAAGCTTTATGATTGACACCTTTGAAGTATTGGATAGATTTAAGCACATGATTCAACCCACTTTAGAAGTATTGGATAGATTTAAGCACATGATTCGACCTACTTTAGAAGTATTAGATAGGTTAAAGCACACTATTCGACCTACTTTAGAGAAGTGCGTGAGATTAAAGCATACCCGATTCAAATTTCACATACACAAGGCCTAGCATATCTTGAGTGAGCTTAACTTTTGATCTAAATAGTTGACCTACTGTTCTGTTTTCTCGAAAATTGGTGCCAGACAGATATCATGATTAAGCTGCTTTACGGACATATTGCTTTCTGTACTCTCAGCGAATCTGCATCAAGTGGGACATATTGAATTTACTAAAGTAATATATACTTTTCCTTGAATGTTGAAGCAGTCACATCTGCTCTAGCTTTGTCAATAATGGCAATTGAATGGATAAAGTGTCAACAAAATCTCCTCATATTATTAGCCCTCAGAAATTCCTTTCTACTACATTTAATTAATTTCCTCTACCATAAATTTGTTCTATATACTCTCAAGATAATTATATAACTAATGAGTAGCTCATGATTAATCCTTAGAACAACTAACAACTAATAGTTCATTAATTAAAGAATTCTGACGCACAAACATAATATATCTAACTTTCCATGCTAAAAGAAGCTACATACATACATACATACATACGTAGTCCCTTTTGTATACTCCCAGTGATGCCATTTCCTTGAAAAACATAAAAATTGATCCTACACCATATCACGCAGCTTAAAATATGAAGACTAACAAGTCAATCTCAAACATATTGAAACAAATAATATTTGTCTCATTTCTAGACGATATTCTATGGGCACATTATGGTTCAAAAGATGAAGCAATGTATCCTGGAAAGATTCAGCATGAAATAATAAGTTTAAGTTTGCCCACCCCAAATCCAACATGATTATGAAGTATCAGCAGTTGGTAGTGAAGCAATGTAGTGATTTGTGGAAGTTTGTGTTTATCATCGGTAACTTCCTGTCATAACCAAAAGAAATTTCCATGTCCACCGAAAATGGTTGAACCTGGAATTGGATCTGGAGGACAATTACCAGTGGAAGGAAGGCAGAATCTTTAGGCCTATTAATTTTCAAAAGTAGAAAATAATTGACATGCTCATTCTCAATTGTTAAGAGCCTTGTGTTTTAAAACTGCGAGAAACAATATTTTAATTATCCAAAAATAACCAATTTTCTAGAAATGTTGTCCTAAAATGTACTATTCATTATGTTTTCTTTTTCATTCCATTCCTCAACCGTCAACCAAAACAAACCCAAAATTATTGTGAAACATTGACTTCCTGGCCTCGCTGACTTAGAATTAAAATAACCAAATCAAGGTTGCAAATCTGTCTTATTTTACACTGTAAACTGATTAGGCCTGATACTCCCGTAGCAACAAATCTTCGTAGATGAGATAATTCTCATCAAATTTCAAACTATCAGCGACAAACCAACCTTCCACTTGCACTCTGAGTCAATTGATCACAAATCAACAGATGTACGTTTAACACCATCACCACTGAAACGATCCGATTTGCAAATAACATTCTCAAATCCGGATCTACCACAAACTACGAAAATAATATGACTTGCAATTTATCAAAGCCACGAATCATAACTAATGAAATAAAAACACCAAACACAATAAACTCAAAAACAAAACCACATGACTGTCAGCGTGTGAGTACAAATACAGATTAATAGGCAACTGAAGTGTGCGGTAGCGAATTCAACGCCAGTAGTAGACTTAGACTTAAAGCAAGAACTCGTTGCAGTGAATCCAGGAAGGTTGGATTTGCCGACGCCGGAATCGCCGATCAAAACTACCTTGAACGATGTCGTATTCCTCGTCGGTGTCTCAGCATCTCTGGTCTGTTTGGATTGATTACTGTTTTTCTTTTTCTGCTCCTTTCCGAGAAAAAGAAAAGAACAGAAAGAAATCTCAGACCTAGAAATCAAAGCTGAGAAGAAGAATCTGGTACAAAGCGAAATAAGGGAGTTTCGAAGAGAGTTTTCTTCTTATATGATAAAATGCCCTCTGAGCTGTCAGACATAATTTCCTTTCCCCAATTTGCCCCTCGACTTTTCCTCACTCTATTAAACTTTTTGATTTTTTTTTAACAAGAAGAAAAATGATCCCATTAAGTGATTTTGATTCATTTTATAATAAAATAAATATACCAATTAATACATTTAAAATTCAAAATTTAAATTTGAAAAACTTTAAATACAAAATTAAAAAACGTCTGTTTAATTTTACTATTTTTTAAAAAGAGAAAAATTTATTGATTCAACCATATATTCAGAAGATTACAGATTGCTAAAAAAAGATTATATTATAAAATTTGGCCTTTTATTTGTATTTTTATATAGATAATAAAAATGAAAACTAATAGTATGTAATGAAAATCAAAAATTATTTTTGATAATTTTTTGGAGTAAGGTGTAAAAAATCCTTGAGGTTTTAATAAATGTTCGTTTACGCATAGCTTATCAAATAGGTCTACCGTTTTTATAGCGGCAGTGGCCATTACCGTAACTTTGGACGTGCGTATTAACGACATTACATTGAAACGTTGAACCGACCATGTAAATGCCCGATATTAAAATTTTTACTCTAATTATATTTAAAACTTGAGGGGCTTCTAATCAAGGGAAATAAAAAGCCCTAATTTCATCCCTACTAATTTCTTCCAAAATACAACCTTTGGGCTAAAGACAACCCTAGGTTTTGCTTCGATTCTTCAACCCTCTTTGGTTTTGCTTCAATGGTCCTTCCCTTCCTCTCGGTTTTGCTTTGACCCTCATTTCCTTCATTTCCTTTATTTATGGTTGGAACCCTTTCTTCAAGATCCTTAAGCAGAGGACGCAATAGAGTTGTCGAATGCGATGACCATGCCGTATTATGTAATTGTGGTTTCAAAGCTTCATTACTGGCGACTTGGAAGGTGACAAATCCAGGGAGGAGATTCTACTCATGCCCAAAATATCATGTAAGTAGATGTCTATAAAGTTCTTGTTTTACTATTTGAAAGATTGATTAATTTGTATGTTTGTTAGTTGTCCTTTCTTTCGGTATGGGAAAACAAATATGATTTTTGTGGCATTCTCAAAGATGACCACCCAGGGGCAAAGTTTATTATGAACTAATTAAGGTGGGAAAAGAAGGCATCAAGCGAATTGGGAAATACGAGGGAAAATGAGGGACAAAAAATGATAGAAATTGTGAAGAATATGATAAGGTGAACAATTTTGACCAACATAGTTCATTGAAGGCCCAAAATTGGTTAGGAACCGATGAGATGAATGAATTGGAGAAAGAGTTGAATGATTTGAAGACATCATTCAAATGGAACAAGTTTGCTCTGGTAAATGCGTATTTTGTGTATGTTTGTCGCCTTTGTCATATTCATTTTTAATGTGGATGTCACAAAGCGGTTGAGGGCCAGTACGAACTTTGTGATTATATGTACAATGAGTTGATGTATTTCAACTTATTGAATGAATGAAAGTTGTTTCTAAAGTGTAGTGCATTATTTTGTTTCTATTTATCGCTTTGTCATATTCATTTTAATGTGGATGTACAACAATTGAGGAAAATGGAAGCTGGAAATTCTATGATTGTATAATAATGCAATGAAGGTTGATGTATTTTAGTTCAATTGGCTATGTTCTATTATGTTGCATGAATGAAGTAAATCAACACTTGAATTTAAATCAATACTTGGAAAATATATCTAAGCTATTGAATTGAAGTAAATCACACTTCAAGTAAGCATTTTACCAAATATCTCATGCATAATATAACCATTTCAATCTTATAATGTTTACAAACTTTTTGTTGTAAACCATCTGAATTCAAAGCATAATCTTTAAAATGCGAGATAAGTCGTGAGCTCTAAAATGTTTACAAAATGGTCTAAGTAATAGACAAAAACCAATACACTGTGTTCATTGATCTAATTTGTAGGTGACTCCATGCTTGCTTCCCCTTGCTTGCAACTCTAGCATTCCTTTCTACAAGAAATTGCCTTAAAGTTATAGAGCTTCTGCTCCTCTACTACAAACCAAGTGGTAGAAAAGACATGTTGGACATGTCAACAGGTCCACCATCACCTCTAGTAGCTATTCTTCTATTGGCACTTGAAGTTGTTCTTCTATGAGGTTTCTCTAATCTATTTTAATCTTCATTAGGCATTTCAAACCTAGAGGTTGTATCTGATACTTCTTGGCTCACTTGATGAACAATTGTTAAGGTTGTGTCACTCTACATTTCATTAAAAAATATAAATATAAATGTGTATATGTTATAAAGCTAAATGAACATGTGTTATAAATTACTATCTCTTACACAATATATGATAGAACCAATACTTTCTTCAAATAAAATACCAACACCATCAAAAGCTTGACTTAATTGGCCTCTTGAACTTGATTTTGCTGTTGCACGGATCTAAAGTTTTGATGACCTACAACTTGATTTTGCATGTGTAGGGGTAGGGACATGAGCATGGGAAGGAGTATGAGAAGGGGCAAAGCCATGAGCAGGGGCAGGTTCTTGAGCAAGAAGGGCATGAGTAGGGGCTTGGCTTAATTGAGTTTGAGTTGGATCATGTGAGATATTGCCACTATAATGTTTTTGCCTCTAAAGCATCAAAAGACATTCAACAATCAAGATTATGAATTAAGTAATTGAAACCAAGAGATAAACAACAAACCTTTAAGCAAATGGCTTTGTAATGTCCTTGTTGCTTGCAGATGGAGCATGTATCATGTATCATTTTTTTTGAAAGTTTTGTGGCAGTTTTTTTAGGTCTTTGCTCATGCTCTTCTCTCCTTCTCTTTGTCTTTGGTCTTCCTCTATTTTTTTCTATATGAGGTGGCTCAATTGGGAGATACTGATCCATTTTGTAAAACCTTTTGCAAAACCTTTTGCTTCTCAATGGAATTATCTTAAACTGATAAGCAACTACTATACATATCAATGTGATGGAAATTGGAAATTTGGTCCATTGGCTCTTGTTTATTATGCATCAAAGCATATATAGCATGTTAACATGAAATACTTGAAATATCCTATGCTCTACAATTACATGTGTTTTTATCCAAATCTACAGTGTGTGTGTCATCACCTTCTTGAATCTTATAGCCTGTATCTCCATTAAATAACACTTGACAACCCATTGCTATCGGCATTCGAAAAAATTTCCATTACATGTAGGACTAAAGATTTAATTCACTTTTCCCATAATGTACATTTATACCTAACATGTTCATGAACATTTCATATAAACTCAAAACCTTGTCTAATTGGCCTATATCTAGCCTCTAGGATCCAAGCATTGAAGCTTTCCACCATATTATTATCCATGACCCATGACTTACATCTACCGCTAAAGTAGGCTCTTACATATGTGTGATGGGTAGTTCATCAAATCCATGGCATTATTTGAACTCACCTCTCCAAGTTGTCTCATGTTGTCAACAAATTCTTCTTCAAAGGTAAACCAAGTTGCCTTCCAAAATGGCGTGCACACCATCTATGCTCAGCCTCAGGACATACATCAATGACAACATTAACTAAACCCTGCATTAAAATACAACAAAAAACATATAAATAACCAAATCCTTCATACATAAAGATAAATAAATGAAAATAGTGGGTAGTATCATACCTTTTGCGTATCTAATATGAAATTTATATTTTGAATTGAGCCCTAGTAGTTTTTATGACAATTTTGTAGTATAAGAAAAATAGGTATATTTTTATTGAAGTACTAAGAATTGCAGTGGTAATTTGTAAAATGAGAATTAAAGGTCATCAAACAAGAATAGTATATGTTAAAGTAGGAATTGTGATAAGCTTGTTACAAATAGATGAGATTGGATGTTAAACCATGAAGCTCAAAAAGTAAGTAAAATTGGGATTAGACGAGCATAATTGATTTTCATTTTTGGCTTTGAAGGCTAGAGCTTTTCGGTGGGGAGAAGGAGAAAGAAGAGAGAAGAAGAATAAAGAAATGAAAGAAAGAAAGAAGCTAGTTAAAGTGTTCAAGATCAAGGTATGGAAACTATATGTGTATGGATTACTATATGTATGGAAATCCCTATTTGTCTAAGTTGTGTAGGAAAAATCCTATAGAAATGTTGTTGGTTGGTATAAGATGAGTTTTATGATTTATTTCGAGTTTTGATTGAGTTGGTTTTGGTTTGGAAGAAATTTAGGTGAAAAGAATAAAAATCAACATTTCTACATTCCTTTCTCGACACCTTACGCCTAAACGGAGATCCTAACCTAATGAAACCCAGAAATAGGTTTTAAATTTTAATCCACCTAGGTGTAGGAACCACCTAAGCAGAGCCTCCTTAGACGAAGCTGCAATTCCGATTTGTTATTTCTTCGATTAATTTTAGAATCCGTTGCTCTTTTGTTTATACTTCCAATGGAAGGATATTGAACATAAATGGACTAATTAGAGGATCCTAACAAGTGAATGAAAGGGTTTGTACATGTAATTTATGAAAAAAATGTCACGCTCTCATTGCTAAAAGCAATGAAGCTACCTCAGGCGATCACTGTCGTTGGAAACAATGTTTCTTGCCTTTATTTTCCAATGTGATTAAGAACAATATAACAAGTTCGATGTCAGATATAATTATATGCATGTAGGAGGGCCAGGATAGTGAATGAATAGAGCACGTCACGTCCCAGTCTGTAACTGGCACTTGTTATGTGGCTGACGTGTCTGTTTAGTGCGATGCGACTCACGCTAGTCTTATGACACTTATGTTCACATTAAGGTAAACGCGTCTACATTGATCTGACAACTTATTTCACTGGGTGTGCTTTCTGACACCCTGTATGTGGGCATGCGCGTCTCACGTTGATGTCTTAGTACCTTGGTCTTTGTTACTTATCTTTCATTCGTGTATTCTTTGATACATCTGATAGAACTTGTTTATATAGGTAAGAATCCAACACATGTCAAATAAACATCTACATGCCCTTCCATGCTACCATTTAAAATAAAACACTCAATAAACAATAGCTTTACCAAATTAAATTAACATAAAACACTTTAGAGATTAAATTAACACAATACACTTTACAAATTAAATTAACATAAAACAGGGACCAAGAAAAACTAAAAATCAGTTAATTTAACATCCTATCGACCTATTTAAATTGTTGTTGTGATAAACACAAACCAATGGGCAACCAGCGAATGGAAGAAGAAAGCGAACTTACAGCTCAAGCCAGTGAAAGCTAAGGTTCCAAGCAACACAAAACATATTTACAAATAGAAGAAATTCTCCTTTTGCTTCCAAAATTTCCTCGATAGCTATTGAGGTTCTATCGCAGGTATCAACGATATTTAATTTAGGAAAGGAAGGTAAAGTCGAAAGCAAAACCAAAGAGAAGTGAAGAAGAATCAGTGACACTTGGGTTGTCTTGCTTTGAAGGTTGTATTTTGGAAGAATCGATAGAGATGAAATTAGGGCTTTTGATTTCCCTAATTAGAAGCCCCTCAAGTTTCAAATCATTAAGGGTAAAAATTTGCCACATCAGCTGCTTGCATGGCTGGTTCAACAGTCAATGTAATGTCATTTTTTACATTTAATGTTCAAAGATTCTGAGAATTAAGTAATTTAGTACGGCGAAAACATTATGCTGAAACATCATTGGGCCAAAAAAAAAAAATAAGTGAGGGGTAAGTGAGATATTTGAAAAAAAAGAAACATAAGAAAGGGTTTTCTTTTTATCAAGTTTTCCTGGGTGACACGATGTAGTATCTAATTATTGTTGATTAAAGAGAAGAAATTATTAATTTATTTTTATTTTAAAATAACAAGAATTGGATATTGTTCTAAAAAAATTGCTTTCAAATTTTGTTTCACAGACGAAAAAGACTATAAGTTCATTCTGGTACCAAATTATTTTAAATTTCCTAATTTTAAAACAGAAGGATTTGAGTTCAATTTTTTGAGCTTATGTATCATCTCTTATATTTTTATATTTGCTTTCAGGTATTGCATACATACATATATATATATATATATATATATATATATATATATATATATATATATATATATATATATCTCTCAAGCAAATTAATAATATTGAGTGTTGTATAAAAGGGAAATTTTTAGACTGTTTTTAAAAAGCGTTTATAAAGAATACTTGGCATTACAGTGATTTTAAATTTATTTTATAAATTAAAATGCTTACTTTCTACTTATTTAAAAGGAAAAATAATTTTATTAATTCGAACTTGGTCAAATCAGATAAATGATTAAAAACTATGAGGATGAAAGCAAATATAGTTAAATAGCAGGAAATAAATTGGTATAAAACTTCAATTTGATAATATAGTTTCTTAAAATATGCGCATTTGATTAAATGATATAACCATTATATGATATATTCGTTTTAACGTGCAGAATGCCAGCGTAAATAAAAGCGTGCGCGATAAAATGTGAAAAATCTTTGCATGCTGGCGACTGACAAGCCCGGCGTCATGACCAAAAAAACGATAACGGCGTAGAAAAATAAGATAAAGCGCAATGCTTTGTCACGAGAACCACTTTGCCCGAGCAAGTAAGTGGTGAAAGAATGAATCACGAACATGGCGATTTTGAGCGAGGTGGCGAAAAATGAACCATATTTAGCGAGAAAGGGATTATAAGATAATAAGATAGAGAAAATGAGGCAGCCCTACGGTTTTGTTAAAAACTTTGTTACTTATTTTCTTTTAAAAACTTTTAAGTAATACTTCTTAAAATCAACAACAAAATTCTAATAACATTGATTGTGTAAATATTTTCTTAATATTTTTTCACAGCATCTATTTTTTAAAATTTTACTTAATTAATTGAATTATATATCCCAAGTCAATTAAACAATGCTCTTAAGGCCTGGTTTAAACAGTAAAAAGGTTGAATGAGAATATGACATAACCATAATCGAATATTTGTAAGAACATAATACTGCAATGTAATATATAAAAACGAATATAAATTTTTTTTTTTAAAAAAGTCGATTAGTAAGTGTTTGTTTTGTCTCTACTATCTTTAAAAAAATATATATCAATTTTTTGAGTTTATAAATCTAAGGTTTTGTTCAGATTTTCCGCTAAATGCAAGGAAGAAAAAACATTACAAGAAGGATTTTCTTATATTTGATTGTCTCATATAAAATTATGAAGAAAATCAAATATAAATAAAATAATCAGAAAACTGGGTATCTTAAAATTATTTAATTCTTATATGAATGAATTGAAATAGTGGAGAATAAAATGAGTTTATAAGTAAATAAATTTTAACTTCAAGGAAGCTTCCTATGAACGAAATTTTGTATGAAAAATCTTTCATTCAAGGCACAATGCATATATACTTAATTATTTAATTCTTATAATGAATTGGAATAAGATAAAATGAGTTTATAGAAGTAAATATTTTAACTTCAAGGCTTCTATGAACGAGAAATTTTGTATGAAAAATCTATCATTCAAAGGCTTCATTACATATATATATATATATATATATATATATATATATATATATATATATAATAGAAAAAACATTATTTTAGTAGATGATTAGCGAATATTTAATTTTTCTAAGTATTACCACATTACATTAGATCTGGTAATTTACAGGATTAAGTCTATTTGGTTAGCCTCTCCGCACAAAATTAGGGTTGGGCTAGCGTTTATTTTATCGGTCCAAGCGGGCAGAATTTTGAACAATTTGAGCCCCTATTCACGAAATTAGGGAAGGGTTGCTATTTTATTGGCAAAAAAAAAAAAAATTTGAGTCAAATTTAACCTGACCCGATTTCTACTAGACGTGGGCATAGTCTGCCTTTTCAGATTGCCAGCTTTACATTACAGGCAATTCTAAAATGATATAAAACTTTAAAAAATCACGATAATCTCGATTCTCAAGAACAGTTTTTAAAAACTGGAACGGGACAAACTCTTGAATTTTTTTTCTTCAATTTTTTACCCTAATTCTAACCAAATCGAATCGAACAAAAGAATACACCTAACTAAATTATACTAAATTGACTTCTAAAATAATCTCAGATAAAACCAAACTTATTCAAATGATGATCAATACAGGTATATGGGGAAAAAAACTATAGAAAAAAAACACGCCAAATCATAACATATGGACCTAAATAAAATTAAAAAAAAAAAAAAAAACATTACAAGAATAAAAACCCTTTATTCATATAAGTACAAAAACCAAAATAAAATCATGCATGAAACAAAAGCAAACAATACAAATCTCCCACAAACACACTATCACACAAACCTCCATGCATGAACATCATCAAGAAACGGATAATCAGTGTAACCAACAACCAGATCAGGAATATAGAAAGTATTTCGATTATATCGAATAAGAGGAGCATCAAGCTCGAATCGCTTAGGTAAATCCGGATTAGCCAAGAACAATAGTCCAAACGTGATCAAATCCATGGTATCATCAGGTTCCAAACATAGCCTTAGTATAATCCGAGTTCGAAACGGAGCGTTTAGGGAAAAAAAACACACCAATCATAGCTTAAAGGACTTAAATAACACAAATTAAACATTACATTAATACGAGTACAAAAACCAAGAAAATCAAATCATGCATGAAAACAAAAGCAAACACTTCATATCTCCCACAACACACACAATGACACAACCTTCATGCATGAACATCATCAAGAAAAGGATAATCAGTGTAACCAACAACCGGATCAGGAATATAGAAAGTGTTTCGATTATATCGATTAAGCGGAGCATCAAGCTTGAACCGCTTAGGTAAATCCGGATTAGCCAAGAACAATCGTCCAAACGCGACCAAATCCGTGGTATCATCAAGTTCCAAACATAGTCTTAGTATAATCCAAGTTCCAAACGGAGCGTTAGGAAAAAAAAACACACCAATCATAGCTTAAAGGACTTTAATAACACAAAACATTACATTAATACGAGTACAAAAACCAAGAAAATCAAATCATGCATGAAAACAAAAGCAAACACTTCATATCTCCCACAATGACACAACCTTCATGCATGAACATCATCAAGAAACGGATAATCAGTGTAACCAACAACCGGATCAGGAGTATAGAAAGTGTTTCGATTATATCGATTAAGCGGAGCATCAAGCTTGAACCGCTTAGGTAAATCCGGATTAGCCAAGAACAATCGTCCGAACGCGACCAAATCCGCGTAATCATCTGCTATAGCCTTGTTACCTTCACTTCTATTGTATCCACCAGCAGCTATGAAAGTACCCTTAAATGCATTCCTCATGGGGAGAAGACTATGAGAAATCTCATATCTATCTCCAATCTTGGCCATTCTTGGCTCTATCACATGAAGATAAAGAATGTTGTGTTTGTTTACTGATTCAGCCATGTATAGGCCTAAGGAATTAGGGTTTGTGTCTTTTGTTTCCATGAAATCAGTAAAAGGTGATAGTCTCATACCAACTTTATCAGCTCCGATTTCATTAACAACTGCTTCGACTATTTCTAGGGCGAATCGACATCGGTTTTCTAGGGTTCCTCCATATTCATCTGTTCGATCATTTACAGTGTCTTTCATGAACTGATCTATCAGGTATCCGTTTGCTCCGTGGATCTCAACTCCATCAAACCCTTCAAAGAACATAACATTTCAAAGAGGTTAAAAGTTAAGTGTGTTTTGTTCTTATAGTTTCTTTTATTAACATAAAAGCTACGTGACTTTTTTAAGAATTTTGATTCATATTGTTATTGAAAATAGAAAATTATTTATAAAAAACACAACAAACATAACTTTTTTTTTTTTTTTGACAACAGGTTCATTTTTTAAATTGTCTTATTCTATCAAACTTTAGTAGCATGTTTAACTTATGAATTTAATATTTTATTATTATGAAATTAGCTCATCTCTTATATTTTTACGTTGCTTTCGGGTATTGTTTAACGTTTGTTAGTATGTTCAATCTAGTCCTTATCGTTTTTTTCGGTCCAGCCATGGCCCTACCATTTCTGCCTTGACATATTTAAGCCCCTCCCATCAACGGGAACGCCAGATGGACAAACGAGGTGTTAACGATGCTAATATAGCACCCCTCATATGCGTTTTTCACTTATGTAGCACCTTTGCACATGGTTTTTTAACCCTAAACATTCTTTTAAAAAAATTGCCCTTGAGTCCACCCTAATTCTCCTCGATATCCACGATTCCCTCTCAGTTTTATCCTTAAGCTCCTTCCCTCTTTCTGAAATTCTCCCCGTTAAACCTAGTTTTCTCCATTGTTTCTCTACTTTCGTCTATTTCATCTCTACCGATCATCTCAACGCTGTTTTTTTTTTTAGTTTTTTCTATATCTATTAACTCATAATCTCCCCTTGTACCTTATTATCTTGTATATTACAAAAGGTGAAAATTGTCCTTCTACTTCTCTTTTCGTCCTCACCTTGTTTCCGGTTTGTGGGTTATTTTCTTTTTCTAAATCCTTTTATGGGTTTGAATTAGTTTTTGCAAATTTTGGTGCTCTACGTTTGTTCAAGTTGTTGTTGATGATTAAGCTGATAGAGATTTTGTTGGGTTTTAGGGTTTGAATTTGTATGGAATTTGTCAGGTTTTTCTTTTTTATTTTGTTTTCTAGGTGTATTAGGTTCTTGAGGTTTTACGTACTTTGGTTTGTCTGCGAAAATGGGGATCCTACATGGCACAGTGAGCGAGGGTGCTGCGATTCTTATGACGAAACAAGATTCTTTTTTTGGCTTTCTATTTGGTTAGAGAGAAACGGGAGAAATGGGAAACCCAACAAGCCAAATTCTATTTTTAGCTTTCTATCTGGTTAGAGAGAAACATGAGGAAAAAAAATTGCAAATTAAGGCAAATGAAACCGGTTGCAAATCGATACGGGTGAGATATTTTGGTCAAAACAATGTTTGGGTTTAAGGAATCACGTGCAAAGTTGCCACATCAGTTAAAAATGCACATGAGGGGTGCCACGTCAACGACGTTAATGCCCAGTTTGCCTACCTGTGAATTCTGTTAACAGCAAGGGTATAAGTGTGTTATGGTAGAAACGACAGGGTTATGGTTGGACCAAAAAAACGTTAAATGCCATATTGGACATACGGCCAAACGTTGGGACATTTGTGCACATTTTCCTGGTTGATGTTGTGATAAGATCTCGCATCCATTCCATAAGAAATTGTGGAGTGATATTTAAACTTGAGAGGTTCTTCCACCTATATAGCCAATCTTTCGAGTTGTGCTCTCTTATTCGGCTTGGGTATATACCTATTATTAGTTTTTCATCGAGAGTCGGTGCATAGTGAGAAAGGGCTACCTGGTGCCAGAGAGAGTTCGGAGTGAAAGCTATCTAAAGTGTGAGCCGTCCACAGACGTCTAGCTTCTCTAAGGGTGGGTAATGATACGATCCTACATTGGTTCCATAAGAAATTGTGACATATTTGAGTTACGAAACAAACATTAGAGGCATCATTAGGCCCAAAAAAAGTTTAAGGGGCATGACATGTCATCGAATTATGTCATGTGTGGGTGACACATCAGTTACGTTAGACACCCGTTTGCCTATCTATTTACTCTATTGATGATAAAAGCATATTTGATATACGGAACAAACATTAAAAGCAACATTAGACCCAAAAAAAGTTTAACATCATCAAATTATGTCACGTGTGGGTGACGCAGCGTCGATCGTGATTAACGCGCTTATCTATGCATTCATAGTTAATGATATAAGCATATTTAAGATACGAAACAAACGTTAGAAACAATATTCGACCCAAAAAAGTTTAAGAATCAAGCTAAACTTATGGCCAAACATCATATTCATTTGTATACCTTATCTCGTCAAACCTCTTACATGATTTTTGTCTTTCACTATGTGTAAATGTCTTTATAGCATCACATATATTATTGGAGGATTTTTCACGTAAGTATTGGTATTATATATTCTTTATTTAAAAATAAATAAAATTAAATAAGCATGTATAAGAGAGAGAGAGAGAGAAGAATGAAACATACCAGCTTCAATTGCATTGCGAGCAGCAAGCCTAAAATCATTGACGATATCAGGAATTTCATCCATTCTCAACCGACGAGGAGGTGACCAATCTCCTCCTTCAATGCCAGGTGTCACTCCCTTATCCGTACACGATATTGGAGCTTCCCCATTTGGTTGAAAACCTATCTTACAATGTTCAATTTTTACTTTTAGGGCTTTCTTTTAAGTAATAATAAAAAGAGAATATTAGAAAAATATACTATATTCAAAGTTTATATCTTATTTGTATAAACACATTTAACTTATTTTAATTTCTATGAATTATATACGGGATAAGGTGTAATGATGACCCTAGTTATCCATGACGTTTGCTTCCATAGTCATTTATGTTCGTCCCGTTAAAAAAAGTCATAACCACTTTAGAAATTCTGACATGTGTGGGTTTTTAATCGAGAGTTTTAACAGGGTTTGTCAATCTGTGATATTTTCTAACAATGGGGGTACGACTAAGCTACGAAAACAAAGTTAGGGGTATCTTAGAATGAAAAAAGTTTGATCAACATTTTTTTATCGAACCGGGAGATGATGTGTCATGAATGGACTCATGCTGGCCGTCTTTTAAGTCGCTAGACGGACTAATCACTCATACAGTCGAAAGGGACCTTAAGGACAATAGTTCTATATAAGGCCAATTTGCATTCTCGGAGATCGAGCCCAGAGACCACTTGGAATTAAATTAGGAAAGATCCAACCATCTCAGCTATATGATGGAGGATAATTTAGATAACATTAATAAAGTTTGAAAGGGATATATTAATGGACCATACATTTGTTAGAATTTAAGCTTTTCTAGGGATTAGTTTTGGATACAAGAGAAGATAATTTTTTTTCATATCTAGTTTAAATATAAAAGTACAAAGAAAAACTAAATATAATTTAAATTATCTTTTTGACATAATATAATTTTTTTCTACGACTAAACATTTAGTAAACTATATCCACTTACACTCGAACCCGATACTCCTCTTTATGTCTTGTCTTGTTTGAAACGGTGAGTACTCTACCATATAAACTAAGGCATGAAAGACACATAATATAATCAAAATTATAATTTTATATAAAAACTAAATGCTATATATTTTAAGTAGCACGTCAAATAATCATAAAATTTAGATATATATAATCATGGAGTGTTTAGCTCAAATGGTATTGCTAGCGGCATAAAGACATAGGAGGAGTATCCAGAGTCGAGTCCTAATAAGGACGAGTTTTACTATCTCAACATTAGAGTGTATTCAAAACCCTTCTACTCCAACAGGGGTTTGCTTCAAATGGTCATCGATTAATTCAAGTCCTCTTAAGGCTATTGAAGGATTTATCCGATCGTTAACCCTAAGCCCCCATATCATTAATCAAGGTATGAATGATCGAGCTGTTGACCCGGACATCCACAATTATCAGAAGAAAAAAAAAGGAAAATTAATCAAGCATAAATTTACTTTTATACCGTAGAAGTGGAAACACGACCAACATGCCAAATTTGACAAAAGAAAACGCCACCTTTCTCATGAACAGCATCAACGATCGGCTTCCATGCTTCTACTTGCTCTCTTGTCCAAATTCCCGGTGTGTCTGGATATCTTTAATCAATTTAAAAAAAAATGCAAAATAATTTTAGAAAAAATATATATATATATATTATATGGGATACATTGTAAAACAAATACAAAATAATATTATGAAAATATTTTGTTTTTTTTGAAAAATAGAAATAAAAAAATACCCTTGGGCGGTGTCGGAAACTCCGGTGGCTTCGGCGATGAGAAAACCGCCATGAGTGGTTCTTTGAGAGTAATAGATAATTGCGTGAGGTTGAGGAACGTTGCCGTATGATCTGTTCCTTGTTAATGCTGGTAGAACTATTCTGCAGTAAATAGTAAATATATAATAACAAATTTTGAAATTAAAAATAAATAAAAACAAGAATAATAGGCATTTTTTTTATGCTCTATTTTTTTTTTTTTAACAAATTCACATTTAAATTTTGAAGAAATGGGTGGAAAAATGCTCTTGGGTAGAGGGGGTTATTTTGATCCGGTATGTTAGGCTGTGCAGTGCGGAGATGGGAAGAATTTGGGTTGGGCCATTTATTTATTGAGCGAAAAATGTCTGTGGAATTTTGATTCGACCCAATGTCGATCTAATCTATTTACCCAAATTACCATCTCTACTCTTGAAAGGTGGGATGGATTTAAGAGAGATCTCATGCTCAAGTCCTTATAAGACCGAAATAATATAGAATACTACAATAATACGATGAACATAAATATAAATAAATAAAAACATTGTATGGGAAGTCATTTTGCAGGAAACATTTTTAAATTTTACAAAGTGTTTATAAACTTTTAAAATTTAGGGAATACTTTTAAAAAGTTTAAAAATTATATATAGTATTTTTTTAAAATATTAATTTTACGAATTACTTTTACTTTGAAAAAAATTAGATATTTGAAAAAATTTGAAAATCATTTATAGTGTTTTTTGTAAAGGAAAATCATTTGTAGTGTTGAAAAATCACTTATAATATTTTTTGGAGAAACAATTATTAATAAATGCAAAGTTTCTAATGAAAATACTTCTAGACAAAAAAATTAAGTGAAAATAAAAATATAAATGCAAACCAACACATTTTAAGACTGTTTTTGAAAATGTTGTTATTTGAAGTATATCTAGTAAAAAAAAATCATTTATTATTTTACCAAACACACTATAACGAAATATTCAGATTTTTTTTTTTTTAAATATTGTCAAATACCCAAAAGAACACTTTTGAGAATTCCGAGAATAAAAAACAATTTTCAATTGAAATTAATAGGCAGTAAAAAAAAAAGGTTAAAAAACCCTAGAAGAATGTTGCTTTCAGAAAAGATGTCTGTCCAAATCTTGATCATAAAATCCATATGATATTTCAATGGGTCAAAAAAGGTTGTGTCATCCAATCAAGTGGTTGAGATTTTTTTATTTGTTAGGTAGAAGAACAATTATTGGCCGGTATCCCATCATACTACCTTTTTAAAAAAAAAAAAAAAAAAAAAAAAAAAAAAAAAAAAAAAAAAAAAAAAAAAAAAAAAAAAAAAAAAAAAAAAAAAAAAAAAAAAAAAAAAAAAAAAAAATTCTCGGCATGAACGAGTCGGTATCTTTTCGTAAAATATATTTTACGTCATGCTCGTATCTGACTCGTATTTCGAATGAAATAGTAAAAATGATAAATTTTATCGCGTAATATAATTATATTCTGAAGCTATGAACTACAATTAAGATATAAAAGACCTTAACCCTTCTTACCATTTTCAATAAAATAAACATTTTTCATTTAATAATTAAATAAAACGAAAATAATTTTCTGAAAAAATGATATAAAAAGGAATAAATATTAAATAGACCACTTATTTTGTATTGCTCATTATATATTGAAGATGGTAGAGTGTCGGTGTAGAGAGGGGTATCTCGGTTTCGAATTTCAACACGTTTAGTTTATTGTACTATAACTAAAGCGTTTGATTGCCAAAAGAAATGGACCACTCATTTCAATTTCCATGAAAAAATTATAAGAAACTATTTTTTTAATGAAAAATAAGGAAAAGAGAGAGAGAGAACGCGTCCTATCCTATTATCTTTTTTTTTTTATTCTTAAGAAATATGAAAAACATAAAAATAAATAAAAAACCATTAAATTCAAAAGATAACAGATGAGATTCACAAAACATTGAAACGATGTTTTCTATGTTTTGAAAAATCGTTTTAAAATAGGAATCAGTAAGCCCTAAACTTCTGAATTTAAACATCTACTCAACAAAATATGGGAAAGAAAACAGGAAAATGGTGGATTAAATTCATGATGCATGAAGAAAGTGGACAGTGAAACAGTTTTCTTGGACTTAGAGAGGAAAAGAAAAGAAAATAAAATAAAATTTTCCATGAAAAGAAATTGAAGAAGAACAAGGAAGAAAAGAGAGAGAGAAAGAAACCTGTGGGAGAGGTTGAATTTTCCCATTTTGTGTGGAGTGAGGAGAGGAATGGTGGGTGTTGTAGCTGCCATACTTTAGGAAATTTGATCTCTCTTTTCTTCCTTCTCTCTCCTCTTTTCTTCCTTCTCTCCCCTCCTCCTCCTCTTCTTCTTCTTTATTTATATCTCTATCTCTGTTTCTGGAATTTTTATAAAGTTAGATTCTTTCATTTGGAAAGCCACAGCTTTGATTCCATCATAATTGATGTAGGCCCAGCGGTATTTCTTGTTTCCATGTACCCATGTTTAGGATTGTCAAACTAAAATTAATGGTTCTTAAAAGTTAACAATCCAGTAGTCTTTTAGTGACCCAAGAGTGAGTTTTGGAGAGAGAAAGAGAGAGAGGAGAAGAAAAAAAAAAAAAAGAAAACTTTAATCAAAAGGGTTTTTTTATTACTATTTTCTTCTAAAAAAAATAGCATCATAAAATTGAATTGAAAAAAAAGGTGTTCTTGCATGGGTCCTTCACTATTCTTAGTGTTTATTCTATAATTAAAAAATATTCGTATTGTCCACGACGTTAGCATATAGACAAATAGGGTGTTTGAAGGTTTTTAAAGTTCAAAATAAAGTTTGCAGCAGAAGATTTTGGTAAAATTAAATTTAAAAATTAATAAAAACTCTTTTATGATTCTATGGTATATGCATATTAATCAACAAATAATAAAAAAGAATTACCTCAATGTCAAATTAAAGGAGTTTACAGACTTTTCATGTCTTGAAACCGTTCATAACCCCATTTCTGGCGAGTGCGTGTGGGCGTACGGATTATAAAAGTTTTATTTTAGAGCTCTTAATATTACCAGCCTTAGCGTAAATCGAGAGAGTTAGATGGAGGCAAAAAGTAAAACTTTTATCTCTTTTAATTTTTGTCTGTGCCAGCGCAGTTTCTTGTTATAATATCGCCCGAATTGATGTCATTAATTGGATCAGAGTGACATATTTAAATATTGGTCATTAATTCAACTTAAGTGACCAAAAATAAATATATTAATTTCTCCAAATTAACCATTTCATCCGTATAGTAATTACTATTAATTAATTAATTCAATAATTAGTGTGTTATTAATTTCTCAAATGCCGTTTCATCCATATAATTACTATTAATTAATTAATTCAATAATTAGTGAGTAACATTTAATTATCCCGATAATAATTACTACGTAGATTCTTGTAAACGATTTGCTTTTATAACTTTGTCCTCGAAAGGATTTTTGTTAATTTAATGTATGCGAGTGTTTTATAGAAGCGCCCAGGCCTATGTACTGTAATTCCAAGCTCCAATAAATTTGATAATTAATTAAAGCTAACACTAATCAATTAATACAATTTATTAGTTAGATATTATTAAATTAAAAATGCGGCTGGCTAACTTTATGAACGAATAATTTTCGTAGTGATACTCAAGCAGTCAATTGATATGATCATTACATGCAATTCAATCCTCCAAAATTGGTCCATCATTAGAGATAGGTGAAATTACCGTTTTACCCCTATAGTGATATCTTTATCGGCAGTTAATTAGTTCATTTAGTGAGCAGGTTAATTTATAAGCGCATTATAAATTAGAGCGGCTCAAGCATTCGGTTAGAATTAACAACTTAAGAGAGCGATTATCTAGAACGCTTCTTTCCGAGAAGGGTTTGGATTTCGTATACGTAGAGACGTGTTAAAATGCACTTTTATCTCGATGGGCCTCGAAAACGTAAGTATTGAAACATCTTGGGAACATCTTGTAACATGAATAAAAAGGCACTGTGAAATGAGGCGATTGTGGCAACTCGGGATTAAGATCGTCTGCGTATGATCATGTAGTGACACGGTTTAAACTCTTGGTGGCAGTATATTATTTAAGAGTTTAATCCATGTCTAGTCATGCTATGTAATCGGATTACATAAGCTGTATAAATTTTAATATCCTTTACATCGATAATCGAGATCAAGATGCGCATTCTTAATATTCGATGTTTGTACTAGTAGTATTATAGATCAAAGATCCCTACTTTGATTTACTGCAGACGATTTAGTTGTCATCTATAATCTTGATCATCTCATATATAACTATTATATACTAAGATTATAGTTACATTAATAAACTTGGGATTTTATGATATTTACTAAATTATACAACACATGTATAAAGAATTAAATATAGAAAATTGTTTTCATGAAGCAGTACAATTACATGCTTTTAGGGCAGCATGCCCAACAACGTTAACTTTGCTGATATGGCACCCCTCATATGCGTTTTTAGATTATGTGACATATTTTTACGTGATTCTTTAAGTGTTTTGACAAAAATGACATCATTCCTACCGATCATCTCATCACTAGTTCTGATGTCTGAAAAATACCATTTTTATGTGTACTATATACCCATTTTCTATAGTTACTTCTTCTTTATTCTCTCTCGATTCCTTTTCCTTCACGGGGTCAAAGGATATGTTTTCTTTGATTTATAGTTTTTCATCTCTTCAATTTAGGAGTTCTTCTGTTTAGAAAATTTCCAAATTAGAAAGTCAGACCATGAATCCCAAGAATTCCCCTAAATCCATATCGAAATCAAAACCCTAGAGAAAGATTTCCCCTAAATTCAAAACCCTAAAACCCATTTTCTATTCCTTATTATATAAATTTGAACTAAATTTAGCCCATGTTTGGTTTCCCGGAAAATTGTGAAAAAAGGTCGAACGACAAAACTCTTCAATCAGGAGTTCTTATATTTAGCGGTGAAGGCACTCAGCCGGGCCCAGGTTGGAGCGTGGAGAGTCGTTGTGCGGGCTGGGCGTCCTTTGGGCCGGTCAGTTGGCTTCGGACATTGGACTCGATCTCTGGCTAGAAACAAACAAGATCGGGGTGGGGGGAGCTTTGTAGTTCTTTCTCCGTCTGAAGTCGGTCTTATGATGAAGAAAAGATTAATTGCTTAGAGGCCAGTGTTACTGCGTACGCTTTCGCGGAGTAAGTTGGCACGATATTTATAGCATATGTTTTTCCCAATTAGATGGTGGTAAGGATTCTTTCCCATTGGATGGGGTATTTTTTGTCTTTATCGCTATTGGATTAATAAGGGATAATGAGGGAGCAGTTATTAAGAATGATCCTACTTCCCTCATTGGTGAGATTCGGTTTGATTCATAGGGATAGTATTATTGGGAATTATCTACTTCCCTTCTTGGTGAGATTTAGTTTGATTTACAAGACATGGCTTTTCCCAGTTATCCATCTTTATTGGCCAGCAGGGAGCGAACAAAGTTGGAGCTCCGTTTTTGGCGGTGCCGGTCGAGCATTTCACTAGGCTTACCTTTCCTTGGGCTTGAGCGGAGGTGGGCTGCGTGCACATTTTTAAACCATGTCAGTTGCCCCTGACCCTTGGGTACGGTGAGGCGTGGCAAAGGGCATATCGTTTCTTGAATCGGTGACCTCATGTGTTTATGCAAAAATTTGGTTTGGTTAGGGCTTTGTCGTGTCATATGTCGATGATAATGATGACTTTTTTTTTTTTTTTTTTTTTTTTCGATTTTTGTGGCTATACAGTTCTTCAGTTTCTTAAACATCCCTACGGCCAGTTCACCTTGTGTTCCCCTGATCTTGAAGCCTTTTTGTTTTTCTGTGAGTTCGGGTTTCATTTTCCTTAACATTCGTTCTAACCTTCCGTGCAGAGTTCCTTCTGGCGTTTTGTGATACCTTGCTTGAGGTAGCCTTTTTCGTTTTGTCCTGGGACGGGTGCGTCTTTCTTCCTTCAGTGTCTTTTCGAGTAATATAGCAAGGCGCTAGGGCTATATTGGTTAGGTCTTGTTCTTACTACCTGTTACTCTTATGGGTCCGGGTCGCTCCCTTTCCTTGCGCATTGGAGGTGACTCCTACATTGTATCAGGTCGGGCGACGTGGGCGCCTCAGATGGTTTAATTTGGGGTTACTTTCGAAGCGTCGGGGAGACCTCCTCTCCCCCCTTGGATAAAGGGAAGGAATTAGAATCGACGAGATTAAGTGCCACAATGGGATCGAGACATATCACGAAGTCGGCCGTGCGGAGATGCTGCGTCGGTGGGACTGGCCAGGAGTCGAGGCCGCATATGGGAAACTTTCGCGGCGTACAAACTAACACAGTGTCAGTCTAGTCTCCCGACATTTTGACCTCCTACGTGGTCCAAGTGCCCAAGATGGTGTGCTTCTTTGAGGTGGCCTTCGAGAATGGTCTCTGTTTCCCCCTACACCCCTTTATAAAAAGGGTCTTACAACTGACGTCAGCCCCTCTCGACTTTCGCCCGATTTACGGGGTATTACGGTTGGTACATTGGTAGATCTTTAGGGATAAGGGCTTGGGTGTTACGTGTGCATTTCCCCATTCTTGGACCTTTTAGCGTGAAGTCGTTGGGGGTTTTCTTTATCTATCTGAAGTGCCGCGTGGCTGCTCCCGATCATCTGGATCTCCCGTCTTCCCACGAGATTTTGGAAAGGCGTTGCTTTTTTTTGTTAGTGGCCGCGATTGGGGGTATGACCCTCTTGATAAAGGAAGACACACTAGGCGTCGGCAATTCTGGACCATAGAGAATGCGGGTGACGTTGAGCGCCAGGCGAAATATCTGCAGTGGATTTTTCGACATGTTTAGGGTATTCTGTAGGCATAAATTGAAGTTCTGCGTAAGTTAAATCAGAAAAATGGAAATTTAGATACCGGAATTTATAAACGAGGGTAAATTAATGGTCGATTTCTACTTGAGGACTTAAGTGTCGTAAGATGAAAAGTGGATACAAAGTATAAAATTTAATAAGTTGGATTGAAATGAGAGAGAAGTGAAATTTAGCTTAAATATGGCGCAAGTTGATTAACGAGAGAAGAACCTAAGGACACAAATGCAAAAATGAAAAGTTAATACAAAAAATGGGTTTTTATTTGAAGGCCAAACATGGCGCTTTCTAGTGGGATAAAGGCAAATGGTCTCCCATTTTGAGAGGCAAGCGGAAGTAGAGAGGAGAGGAAAAGAAAGAAGAAGAGGAAGAGGAAGAGGAGAAGAAGAGAAGAAGAGGAGAAGCCAAGATCAAGCAAAAAGGTATGGAACTAACCTTGGGTATGGATCATATGGATTTTGTATGGAATTCTAGAAAAGTTTATGAGTTCCAAACCTAGAAGTTTTGCTAGGGTTTCATCTGGCAAAAATTTATGGAAAGTAAGGTGGGTAAAACCCCCGAATGTACAAGAAAAACATGGGATCCTCCACTTGAGGTTGGATTCTGATTTTAATTGCAAAGTAAAGTTTGGGTTAGAACAAACCTAACAAGTATATTATTAGGTAATAATGTATGGGTTATGACCCATATTAGGAATTGTTTTTTGGGAGCAATCATGAAAGGTTTTGATGAAGATATCCATTGAAAGATGATTTGAGTATAGTGGGGTTATAAGAGATATATGGAATGGTTTTGATGTGTGTTTGAAATTAGTAGTTGAATTAGGTATCAAAAATATGGAAAAATGGGAGAAAATACACGTGGACATTTTCGGTCATGTACTGACACACCTTGAATGTGTACCGGTATACCCTTCGAGAACCCAGTAATACCGTTCACATGTTAGGCGTGTCTGGTACACCTACCTTTTCCTATTTCGACCGGGTTTTCGTATTTTGGCCATAAATTCTCGTTTAACACATCGATTTGAGTGATTCAAGTGGCAATTAAAATAGACTTCAAGGAAAATCAAACATAAAGAAATAGACATGGAAATCCAAATTCTGACTCTAAGTGGCCCGACAATTCCTCAAAGTGGGGCCCGTGTTGAGTCAAAATTCTGCATCGGTTGATCATAGAGTAGTCCGAGTTGTTTCGGACGTATCTTGAGTTTCAGTGCTCCGAATTGGGTGATTCCAGTTGGAGGAGAACCCTGTATATGCCTGCATGCTGCCGTTTAAAAAGTACAAAGAACCAGTGTCAAATATGGAGACAAGACACTGGAAAATGAATATTGCAAACTGTTCCTCGGGTAAAATCGGTAAACCGACTAGTTGGCATGAAAATGCCATAACTTTAGTTTGGATAATCTGATTGGAATGATTCCAATTTCTAAGTAAATTAGAATCATAGAGGAATAAGAATGAGACTAAGTAAAAGCGTCACGGAGTACCTCGCCGCCTCATAAACCGCTTTGCCTCGTGATATCGTTTAGTATGATTATTTGCTTAATCACTAAGAGTGAATAAATTGTATTTGACTAGGTGCGGGTGAAGGCAATCGCTTTGACCTACAGGATTGACATCGAGAAAGAAACGGAATCGATAATTGGTTTGTTCTATAACTGATATTTATTCCAGTTTGTTCTATAACTTGTTCTTTATTCTAGTTTGTTCTATACCCGTTCTTTATTCTTTGTTTGTTCTCTAAATGTTCTTTATTCCAATATTGTTCTATACTTGTTCCCGTTCTCTATTTGTGAAATATACATATATATTGATTTGAATCATTATTTATTATTTGTTTGCCAAATATATGCATGTATGCGAGTATTTGAAGCTGTAAGTAATTTCTTGCATAAAGTAAATTGATTTTGAAAATGTATTATTGAATTACCAACATGGCTGGGATTCACGAGCGGGTCGTCATGAAAGATAGTAAGTATTTGTCTAATGCGAAATCGCATTCTTCACTGAATAACGAGACATGGCGGGATTCCTGGCGAATGCATCGTGAATGCTTTCGACTATAGTCATATGTGAGGCGGTAATATTGAGCAGAAATCACATTCTTGTTGAATGACAAACGAGGGCGAGTTCACCAGCGAATGCATCGTGAATGTCGAATTCTATAGTCATATGTGAGGCGGTAATATTGAATGTGAAACCACATTACTCTTGAATGACAAACGGGCGAGGATTCACAGTGATACATCGTGGATGTAATTCTATAACTATATGTGGAATCACAAGCCAGAAAAACGAAAGCGATGATATTGAAAAGTGTATTTGTATAAGTATCTTTACATTACAACGTGTGTATAATGGCATTATTTTGATAAATGCATGATTTATATGAGCAATGAATCTGAGTGTATAGAACCATAAGCGCAGAAAATGCTTAGCAGCGTGTATTTATCAATGCGTAGTACCGAGTGATAGACATCGAAGCAAGACCCGAGATCGAGGAACAAGATTCATAGAAGGAATTACGGGTATGCTCCGTCATGTGCATTCACTGGAATTTCTTTGTTGTGATATTTTGTAAAGAACGGAGTTTGAAATCTGAATCATTATTTTTTTGTAAATGCATTTTTGTTAAATGTAAGTGGTATGATCTTTTGAATGTGTAAATGTTTTATGGAGAAGCACCCAATGAAAATGCTCACATGAAATTTTAAAAATTTAAAATGAATAAAACAAGCCAATGTTTTGATAAAGATAGTGAAAATGTCGGAATGGGGGCTCCGGCTTGGATCATGATGAAGTCAGTCGAGAGTTCGGTGACACTTTTGAAAACTAAAATTAAATAAAACAATAACTAAGGGATTTGATTAATGACTTTAAAGAAATAAAGCAGCGTCCCGGGTTCCCGGTTCGGACTCACAGTGTTGGTCGAGCGGGCTCATGAGATCGCCACCGATTCTTTGGTTTAGTTCGATCTAGTTTTCATAAGTTATAGGGTGTCCCTAATCTTGCATTGGCTATGCGTTTTAGAATTATTAGCGCCTGATCTCAGCCAGGGACGGGTCGTAAAGAAATTTGGCAGCGAGTGTCTTCCATGACGCTTACTCTGAGCTAATCAAGTCGGATATTCCCGGATCTTCAGGTTCGAGGTCCTCCCGCCCTGCTACTTTAAGGCCTTCATCGCCCTCCGTTATGAAGTTCTCTCATGTCGGGCCTCCCGTCGCCAAGCCCACTAAGGGAGAGCTTAAATCGGTGGAGATGTTGTCCGGAGGTCTCGGAGTGTGGGCGAAACTCGGACTCTCTTGAGAAGGATGCAAATCAGGCTGGGGGCGCGAAGTCAGGGGTTGGGAACGTCCTCGTCATCTGTCGCCCATGCGAGTGCGGGGCAAGTGTCGTTGCCTCGCTGGCAGGGATTTCTGCTCTAGTTCGTAGCTGGATTCGCAGTTGCGCCATGAGCGAGATTCCTCGGGGAAGGTGTTTGCCTTTTTCCATATATTCTAAAATCCCCTCAAATTCACATAGTTACAAGAGCCTTACATTTCTCTTGTAGCCATGTCACTTTGGATAAATTTGCTTGATTAAATCATTCTTTCTTAATGTTTAGGATTTTAAAAAATGGGTCTAGTCTATGACACTGCAAGTGCACAGGTCATACAAGTAGTAAAATCCAGATGTAAGTCCAGTATCACATTCCACGAGAGAGATTGTGAGAATTTGATCTGACTACCCCGACTATTGAAGTTCTATGCTATTTGGACTAGAACTGATGGTGGATTTTATTTAGAAAATTAAAGATCCTAGACTATTAGCTAAATAGAGCGAAATAACATGTAAACAACCAAAAATATAAAGAACAAATTACTGGACCTAATATGTTCCCTGTGAGAAACGAAAACTATCAAAGAATTACAATAAAACAATCAATTCCCACACGAAAATACATTGCTTTGTTTTATGTATGGATCTGGATTTGTCCAAGATTGCCTAAAGATTGCAGTTGGATTTCTCCATATTCACTGGTTGGAAGCCCTTGCTTCTCTCGAAGGCAAGATCAAACCAGCTACCTGTATTTCTGATTCTCTTGCAAGATTTGGACATTTTCTTACTACCGTCTACTTCACGCAATTTCTTGATGACTGATCTTTTGTTTTATTCTCGGGATTAACACGAAATTTCTGACTCGATTAGTGGGCATTCATAGGATCTGTTCTTCCCTTTCCCTTGATTAGATCTAAGCTAACATAGGGTTGGGAGCATCCCTTTAGATTGAGGTGAACTCTCTGACTATTTATATTGTTAAATACTCCCCTCCAACTTCAATTATGAGCAAATTGGGGATTTATGAAATGAACTTTTTCGAGCTTAAGCGAGTTCATCAATGGTAGTCTAACATACTATAAAGTGAATGTTCTCGGCTCTGGGGAATCTCGACTTTGTGTCACCTTGAGAGGGCATCTGGAAATCGAGCAAAGATACACTCCCTCAACTGGTATTCGGTACTACCATTGGGAACTTATCGATTAAAAATAACAATACCAAGTAAGTAAATCCCAACCCAAATAATTTTCTCCATATTTTTGCAGAAAAGACTGTAACTAACTGTATATCAAATCCAGCAGAGTTGCGTTCCAATTACTGCATTACAATTAAAGAAATTGAGCATTGATCACGTACATTCACTATAATCGCAATGAAATTGAGAAGAAATGAATTAATAGAAGATTTATGCAAATTTCTCATAAATTTTGACGATAATTTAAGGAAAATAATAGAAATAAAAATCCGGCTCCACTCGTTTTACGCACGATTCGCTGATTGAGATCTAGAAAAGAATTTAAGAAGAAGAAAATAAAAAATAAAATAAAATTCTACTCACTAAAACTATACACTTTGAGTTCCTCTCAGTTCCACTTTTTTTGGGTAGTGACGGAAGCTACTTTACTATTCTAATCTTGTCTATTTATAAACATCGAAATTGGTAGAATCCGAAAAAAACTCGAATTGGAATTCTCGAAAAGAAAAGCTGGAAATCAACTTTGTCTCGGTCGGCCTCGGGTTGATGTCGCGACCTCGATTCCATTGTTCGATTTAGTTCTGACCATGTTTCTTTAGTTGCGACCAAGTTTCTTGCAGCTTCGTTGATTAGTGGTCGCGACCTCAATTGTGGTTGCGACCTCTTTGGCTCAGTTGTTCTCAAGAATTGATGTCGCGACCTTAATCTCACGGTGCGTCGTTGTAGTTCCCTTATGTCGCAACTCACGGTCGACCGATTTTAGGATTCTGCGACCTCCTTTTAGTTGTCACCGCTGGTTAAGTCGGGACTTCGCTTTCCTTGTTGCACTGCATGTCACAACCTCAATTTTAGGTTGCGACCACATTTATGTTTCTACTGCCTTACCTTAGGTCGTGACTTTCTTTTTCAGGTTGCGACCTTCTTTTCAGTCTTTTGCTTGATATAGCGAAATATGTCGACCTCAAATGGTGGTCGCGACTGCACTGATAGCCTTGCCTTTAAACGTAATACCATTGACCTCGATATGACGTCGTGACCTCACATTACTCCTTTACGGTTTGCGAGTTGTCTCAGTTGCTTTAAACATAGTTGCAACCTGGATGTTGATGCTCAGTGTGTATTCGAGTCGACCTCGGTCGATTGGTCGTGACCTCGATGGTCGTGACCTCCTTTTAGGTTCTTGGTGATTAGGTAGTGTGACTCCCACAGCTGGTAAAGACTTTGTTGGTGAGTTTTCACGTTACGACCTCAATATTAGGTCACGACATGGCTTTGTAATGTTCAGTGTTTCTTTAGGTCGCAGACCTCCCTTGGGGTCCTTGATTAACAAGTGGTTTGTAGCCGATTTCCTTAAGCGGGACCCGGCAGCAAACCCGGGTTTCTGTCGCGACCTCGATATGAAATCGCGACTTCATTTACGATTCTCCGTATCACTTGTAGTTGCGACTTGAATCTCTTTGTTGTGACTCCACTGACGATTCCATGTCGTGACCTCGAGATGATGCGACCTCAATTTGAGTCCTTCATTTGAAGCGGTTGCAGCAGATTTTCTTGCGAGACCTCATCACTGTGGCTTCATCAGCGGATCAGCGTCGCGACCTCGGATTGGCGTTGCAACCTCAGAGAAGAGAGAGAGACGTGCGGCAGATAGTTTCTTTCGTCTCAGCCACGTTTTATTGAGTCACGACCTCATTCGCGGTCTTAGTGATGTTGTGACACGAAACTCTTGAACAAAAAGAGCTCCTTATCGCGACTTTCTTTCTCCTGAATTCACGACCTCCCTTTACATTCTCGAGTTGAATTCTTCCGATTTTCTTTGGAATTTTTGCTTCTAGCGTATTTTACGCAAAATTAAATTTGAGAAAATTACCCAGTTCTATTATATGAATCAGCAATTATCTTGTAATAAACTCGAAAAATGGATTAAAAATCAAATGAGTTTTAGACTCATCGGAAAGCGAGCCTACAGGTGGAGGTTATGCCTATAACGATTTGGAGTCCTTGCGCGAGTCAGGGCCTCCTCCTTCGAGGCGGAAGGGGGTTGGGGAGGAAGGCGCCGGGTGATGGAGATGGGGATTCCTTGCTTTCCCGATGCGAGGCTTGCGGTGGCGGCCGGTTTCATCCATTCTCAGGGATTCTGATCTTAAGAGGTTGGGTGCCCTTCTGATTGAGGAAGCCTTTGCTCTATCCCTCCAGGGGGTTGCCTCTGTAAGTTCCTGTGTCTTGTTGTGTCTGATTTTATCTTGAGTTGGGTGTTGATTTTGTGTTGGGTGTCGTAGTCTTCTGTCGAAGAGTTTGGCAAAAGAATTTGCATTGAGGCAGGGGCCATGTCAGGCGCGGAGTCGCGAGGTGGTGCTCTTATTCCCCAGTGGTTGAGCTCTGAGGATCGGTCTACGAGGAATATGATGGAGGAGTAGTAAACAAGTTCGATCTGAGGCATACCACGATGGTCTTGTGTGAGTGAGTAAGGGAAGAAAGGCGAGATAGCTTAAAATTAGTAGGGCCGGGCTTCGAAGTCGGGGACGAGTTTGTAGGTTGCCCGGGATGACTGATGGAGGCGGGGGCGGATGCAAGTTGCGGCGAGCTTTAGGTAGTCGAGGATGAGGCTGCGATCATCCCGAGCAGTGCGAGCGTTTAGGGAAGAGGCGCGTCTTTGCTTCAGAGGCAGTTCGCGTCGTCAGCCAGCGGCTGGCGGATGGAGCAGTCGCCAAAGCTTAGAAATTTGCAAGCTGCAGTGAGCGGCTTTGCGAGGAGTGCCATGGGTTGCGAGGACCTTGAGAGCGAGAAACTGCAGTTTGTTCGAAGGGACGGGCTATAGCGAGTTTTGAGGGATAGGACACTACACCCAGTAGATACCGGATGGCTTGCCTTTGGAGGAAGAACGCTAATGCCTGCGGACTTGGACCTTAACTTTGATATTCCCAACGACGAGGAGGCGGAAGAGTCCTTTCCGCGGTCATTACGAAGAGCGAACACACATTTGCGGACCACTATCCCGCTTCTTAAGCGCCGCTCCCTCTTACGGCGTTTGAATTCCTTGTATGGCGACTTGTTTGTTTGTTTTATTTTTTGTTTTATTTTTGTTTTTGTTTTTTTGTTTGTTTTTTGTTTTTTTGTTTTTTTGTTTGTTTTTGTTTGTTTGTTTTTGTTTTTTTTTTTTTTTTTTTTTGTTTTTAACATTTCGTCAGGCTTGGGCGGGATATATGTGATATCATTCTCAATGAATACTTCATTTCTATCTCATCGCCCTTATTCTTTTATGGCGCTTTCTGATCTTTCTTTCCCCCCTCTTGGCGTGGAGTTGGTGCTATATGGCCTTTAATGCGACGAGTTGAGTTCCTTATAAGCCTAGTGCGAGGCTCCGTGAAATTTGAGCTGCTGTCTGAGGCTTATCTCTCGGGCTACATGGCGCTCTGGGTGGTGAGCTCTTAGAAGCCATTCTTGGCTGTGGTGGTGATATGCTGGTGAGGCTGGCTCCGCGGCCTCTGGGCCTTAGTTGAATGGTCAGGCTCTTGAGGCCCGGTCGATTGAGGCTCATGGGAATAAAAATTTATGCGAGTGAGACATGCTCTGGGCTACGGGCTAAGTTAAGTAGTTGGGCTCTCTTCAAAGCTAAGCGGAGTGGGAAGCCGTGGGCCTAAAGCGCAAGATTGGACTTACTCACGGGCTACGGGCCTTGGATTGGCTTGATCGTGCTCTTCAAAGCTGGCCGTGAGGTACATGGGCTGATATGCTTGAGGCAGGCGGCTCGTGGCTGTAGCCTTTGGCAATTAGAGCTGTCGAGCGAGCGCGAGGCTCCATGGATTCATCAGCAGGCCTGAACACATCTGGGCTCTGGGACCTTAGTTGAAGTCGGGCTCTCTCTTAATGGCCGTGAGGCCATTAGAGCTAAATTGCTTATTTGGACTTGCTCTTGAGCTCACAGGCCTTAGTTGAAGCGGTCGAGCTCTTATTGGCGTGAAATTTTGCATGGGTGTCTGCTGGTTGAGCAGCTTTGTGGCTATATGGCCTTTCTTGAGCAGTTGAGCTCTTCGAAACTAAGCCGTTGAGGCTTTATGGGACTCGCCTTTGGCCCCAGACTGCTCACTGAGGTACGGGCCTTAAGTTGGCGGTCAGGCTCTTCAAAGAGAAGCTGGCTGGATTAAGGCTCTGCTTGGGCTAATCTGCTGGTTGAACACTGCTCCTGGCTGCATAGCCTTAGTTGAAGCTGGTTAGGCTCCAGCTAGGCGCGAGGCTGCATGGGCTGATCTACCTGAGTTAAACTGGCTTTGTGGCTATGTGGCCTTTCCTGAGCGGTTGAGCTCTTCAAAACTAGGCCGCTGAGGCTCAGTGGATATACACTGAAATTTGGGCTAGCTCTGCCAGCTATGTGGCCTTTCTTTGGCGGTTGAGCTCTTGAGGTGGCCGTTGAGGCTCACATCGGCTCATGCAGGCCCCAGACACTGCTCCTGGGCTACAGGCCTTAGTGAAGCGGTCAGGCTCTTAAGCCCGAGTTACAGTGCGGTAGTTTGACTTCCCCTTCTTGGAAAGATGCGGGCGTCTTTAATGTTGGTTTTATGGAGGGTGGAAGCGATTAATGCGATTTTTGATGTTTGGCCTTCTTCGTAGAGCTTCTTAAGCTATGAAGCTCGTCATGAACCTTCTTGCTTTTCAGACACAGTTGGAATCAGGTGCGTGGGCGTCATGGCAGTGGGTCTTTAGGGGTGCTCAGGGATCCCCAGTTCGGTTATGATGGACCTCACACTTTTATTGGGAGTTGTGTTTTTTCCACTAGTTTCCGCTATGGGAGTTATGTTGTCACCCCAGCTTTGTCTTCCAGGAATGCGTCTGAGACGGTGTACTTTTAATCACTATGCTTTCTCAGATTTCTCTTCATTCTTTCTCTTTCTTCTTTCTTCTCCTTCTCTTCTTTTTCTCGCTCCTCTCTTCCTCTCTTTCTGATCTCCTCACCATCTCTCTTTCCCTCTCTTTCTTCTCCCTCCCACTTTACTTGTTTGCACTTTTTTTAAAGGGGCTGCTTGTCTTTGTTTATTTAAGGATGTAAAAGATGACACTGCTGATTGTAATCAATTGTACCTTCATTGGAATAAAGAAAAATTTTATCTTTTGGTGCATGAATTTGTGTATTCTGATGTGTGTAACTTTCTCGTCACATACTCGTAATTTGGCCGGGTCGTTTTTCTTTTCTTAAAGATGCCAGCACTGGTTATGAGGATTTTAAACGCGTGTCGACAAAGCACCAATCCGTGTTTGGCGGTGATGCTGTGCGATTACAATCGGGTCTATTGATCGCGCTTGAGATGCTTTCGGCGTTTCCAAAGTGGGGATGAACTTTTTCCTTCTTACGTACGGGCTCGTAATTACGGTCACGATGGCGAGATCTTATGGGGGCCTTCGGTTGGACCCTAGTTTTCCGTAATGTCGGATTTTTCTTGCAGCGAAGCTTTTTTTTAAGACTAGGTCGCCAGGCTTGTAACTCTTGGGTTTGACCTTTTGGTTGTAGTACCTTGTCGTCTTCCTTTGGTAGTCTTCTGTACGTTTTAGGACGTGATCACACTTTTCATCTAGGAAGTCCAGGTTTAGGCGGAGAGAGCCTGCTGTTATGTTCACGCTTTGATTCAATCCTTGGGACTTAATCGGAGTCTCGGCAGGGCGCCTTCTCGGTACCCAGCTAGAGCGAATGGTGTTTCTGAGTTATGATTTAAGCGCGTGATTCTATATGCCCATAACACCTCGGGAGGTATTCTGCCCATTGCCTTTAAGATCTCCTAATTTGGTCTTCGATCTTGGCTTTAAGAGTTACGATGGTGACTTGACACATCCGTTAGGCGTGGATGAGTTGGGGATGAGTAGTAGTTCTTGATCAGAGCTCGGCCGCAGAGAAATCCACAAGCCACGGATTATCAGTGCTTCCACGTGCTCCAGACGCGGGGCCTTTGGGATACGAATATGCATATTATGGCCACGCCCCGAATGAAATTCGTACCTTTTGTTCAGATGGTAGCTAAAGGGCTAAACACGCCCGTTTGGTGAAGTAATCCCTTCTTCTGACGATGAATTTGCATTGGCCCCTTTCCGATTAAGCGAGAGGAATCCCGATATATCTAGCCCCGGCTGCCCGAAAAGGCGGGGCTTGTATTTGAAGTCGGCTCGGATGAGAGGTGAGAGATTTTGGCGTGCTCCTGACAAACTTTGCACTTCTTGACTAGTTCTGTCGCGTCTCTGAGCATTATGGGCCAGTAGTATCCCTATCTTAAGGCTTTTCCCTTTCCAACGTCCGAGCTCCGATGTGATTTCGCGCCACCTTATTCATGCACTTCCCTCGATGCGTAGTCGAGCGTCTTTCTGGTGCACTTGAGGATGGGCGTGAAAAAACCTCGCTTATGAGGCTTCCTTATGAATAGTAAACTGTGACTGGTCTAGCTTGGAAGCCTCTTTTGGGTCTTCGGAGTAGCGATCCGTCCCCACAGTGAAATAGTCCCCGAATCGGGTCCACGTCGACTCGACTCCGGACGCTGATGGGGAGACTTCTCGTCATAGAGATCATCAGAGGCTCTGAGGTGCTTTCCCGGTGGCGTCTGTTTATCGAGATCTTCTTGGGAGAATTTGTCGCCCGAGTTTTAACTGGGGCATCTGCTCAAGGGAGTTCTGCTCTGGGTATGTCGACTGGCCAGCACAGGCTTATCGGTAGTTCCTTACCTTTTGAGGTATAGGATCATTTTTCACCTTTGGCCCTGCGTGGGTGTCGTCCCCATTTGCTTCTTGCCAATTGGGAGTCGTGGCATTACCAGTGGTCAGCTTCCATTGAATGGCGAGGTTAAGACCCGGTGATGATGGCCTCCATCTACTCGGCCTCGTTATTGGAGCTTAGAACCCCGAATCTAAGTGCATGCTTGATATACATTCTTTACGGGGATGTGAGACCGAGAAAATCGAATTTTGGATAAAGGGTAAAATAGAAATTTAGGTTGAAAATCAGAATTTTCTAGATCTCGGATATTGAAAGCGGACTTCTCAGTTGAAATGCGTCTCGTGAAATTTGCTTCTACGTCGAATTTCGTTGGTCCAGGTGGTGGGACTCCACGTTTTAGGCGATGGGGTGTCGGATGACTATGTGAAAATAAGGAGATGCCGCACATGGCACCTCAAGGGTGACACTTGGCATTGAAAATTAGCTCTGATAGGCCATGTGTGGGAAAAGGGATCCCATAGGCTCACATTGAGCCGTATAAGTGATGATGTCGTAAAGTGAAATTATGTCAGGAAATGAGGCAATTTCCTCCCATTGACCGAATGATTGATTCTCCAAATTGGAGGAGAGAAAGAAAAAGAGAAAATGAGGAGAAATGAAAGGAAAATGAGAAAGGAGAAAAGAGAAAAAGAAAAGAAGAGCAAAAAGAGAAAAGGAACAAGAGCAAGAGAAGAATTCAGAGAGGAGATGCAAGTACAAACATGGAGAAATCCTGAGAGAGAACGTCTGACTCTCTCTAGATTCAGGCGATCCAACCGTCTACCTCTCGAGACAAAGATGCAGGCTGTTCTATTACCTGAGAGGAACGCGTGAACTCCGCGGGAGTTTCTTCAAACCCCAAGAGGTAGGATATTTCCTACTTGGTTTACTTTTAGCCTAAAGGCTTTATAATGGTAGGGGTTGTTTGTGGGAGCCATGTAAATTAGTTCCAAACTTTGGAATTTAAGTGGGTGGTGATCAAGACTGTTTACATGTCACCACCTGTGGTTAGTTGAATTAGAAATCAAAAGTTCTTATGGTTGTTTCGATGTGATGATAAGGACTGGAAACCCAAATGTCCATGTTTGTATGGCCGGAGGCTCCCCGTCAATGGTCCTAACTTTGAGACCTGCTGTGTGTTATGGCTTGCTTGAATAACATGCTAAGTGTGGAAATGTGAGACACTTACACTATGTATTAATACGTTTGGTAATGGAGGTGTTATTTATATGGCAACTATAATTTTCCATGGTTTGTAAACGTCTGCAATGCCATTCATGCATGTAACATGAGGAAACTGCAATGGTATCATACTTCTATATGCACGGTCACATCGATACAGTCGGTTGTGGGTGGTTGGTAAGAAGTTATTCAATTGCAGCAGGAATGGGTCGGAATCCCGGAAAATGACAAAGTCCAAGGTAGAGATTCAATGGTGTGTGTAAATGATCAAAATGATAAATTATATGTTTCATGAGCAATTTGGGGTAGACCTCCTCGGTGAAAGTCCCACATATTATTCACGGTTAGACATGAATCCCGGCGATGTAAGTTCGTGAAAATGTTGAAAAAGGCGTGCGGCGTCCTACGTTGTAAACTCGAAAATCCGTGGCCCACAAATAAAGGAAAAAGAAATTGATAAATAAATTGAGGGTCATCAACGTTAGTCACAAAGACGGTGCCTTATTCACGTCAGCATTCCGTGTGAGGGAGTCGGTTGGGACTTAAGTTGTGAGCATGAGGGGTCACATCTCATGCATGGAGATAGACACGATAGAAAATAATTGTATGGAATGTGATTTATTGTTTATATATGCCATTGCATACATTTTGAAAGTAAGTATAACCTCAGAGGGAAAAGGCTTACCGGGCTTTGCTCACTCCCGTCGGACCCCTTCGTGCAGCAAGGGACTATCCCGCAGACTTGACGTATGAGGAGGTATCTTTGAGAAGAAAGCCAACATGTGGCTTTGAGTAAATATTTCAAATATGTGTATAAATATTTTTGTAGAACAAGCATGGAAACTATGATAATATAGTCGATTATTTTGTTTTTTTGAGTTAGTCAGTCCAAGAGGCTATTTACTTCAGCATGCGCCCAAAACGAGATAATAGAATTTCCACAGTTGATTCGTAGTCAACGGACACCCCGAATCGGGAATCACAGGGAGGTCGACCAGGGCCCAACACCGCCTCCCCAGCATCAAGGGCCCCGCTGGGCCTGACTAATACTAACTTCCAAATGGAGGTCAGTCACAGATCCGGCAAGTTCTCACGGTGAAATCCATGACAACCGCCAAGACCCGCCATTTTATTGCCATTTTTGTTTATTTGATGTCGAACTCTGGCCAACTCTAAGGCCCATCAATCTTCCTGGGAGGTCTCTCGGTTTGTGTAGCACTGGTTTCACCGGGTATTCTCGTTGGGACTCAATGGAAGGGAGCTGGCGGGCGGAGCCAGGCCGCAGCTTAATAATGTCGATTAGTTTCTCCCATCCTTGATACCTCCTCTCGCCTCCCAGCTCGACCGCAATAGTAAACTGGATGTCAGACGCCCTGCCCTCGATAAGACGCTTTAGTCGCAAAATCGGGAACCGCCAGGTTGTGAGGGCAAGAGTTCCCCAAGAGGGCCCACCAGATGGGGGAGCTAAGATAAAAGCTGGTCGCGAACGCCGCAATAAGTCCCATTGTGCTTTCTTTTAGAACCCGGAAGGCATCGAAGATGACGCGTAGCTCTGACACAAATCGCTTAACGCGCTATTCTTCCTCCGTTAGACGCGAGACTTTGAGGTTTCCGACGGTATGAGCGATGTCGAAAGCACACAACTTTTATCTTGAACTGGATTTATCTCTCACCTTCTGCTTGTTAATTATAAAACTTAAGAATTCTTCCTACCGAGACTTAAAACACATTTGAGTTGATCCAACCCATAAGGTACTATCTCGTGGATCCGGAACGCTCTGACAGATGAAAGCATGCGGTTTGGCCGGGTTGGATTTCACCAAGTCATCTATATATACTTCCAAGGATGCCCCCCATTACTTCAAACATCCTTGCTCACCAACCTCTAGTAGGCTTGGCGTTTTAGCCCAAAGGGTAATACTCACAGCAACAAGTCCCGTCAAGAATTCAGGTCTTCTCGGGTTAACGATCCATGCTAATCCGGGTTGTACTCGAGAAAGCATCCAGCGAAACCGAGGAGTTCGGCCGCCAGGTATCTACAATTAGGTCGATCCGCGGCGTAGGGAAACTACTTTAGGCATGCTCGGTTGATCGCGAAGTCGGCGCAGAGCTCAACAAGGTTCGCCACGAGCACGGCGCCGCCAACCATTCAGTACTCCACTTCTCCGATCGCCTCTCCTCGCCCCGAGTGAGCTGTCGACCTCCCCATTTATCGCTTTTGTATTTCTCTCGAGAAACTCCTTCTTTTTACTTGACTATTGATGGACCGACGCTAGTCTGAGCGGACACATGGTCACTCTCTCCCGTCCTCCCGCTTCCACGCCAAGACATCCTGCTTCAGCTTCAGAAGTGAATAAGGAGATGTCTGAGGTCTTCTGCTAGCCTGGAGCCGATGTAGGCGAGGTGTTCAGGGTTATCGTCTAACTGCACAGGCTCCAGCTCTTCCGAGGGCTCAGGTCGGGTATTTACCTCGTCACGCATGTCGAGTTCATCCATGTATACGCTGTTTAATCGCTGTCACGGATGCCGGTAAAATTCACACGCGCTAGTCTCCCCGAACCATTCCACCACTGTGGTAGGAACTTGGATCATCATGGTGCGAGATCACTTTACGGCGCTGGAGAAAGGGTCCCCACTACCATGTTCCTAAGCAGATGGGGCACTACTATAGCAAAACTTCACCGCCACGCTACCGACACTGGGTCTCCCAGTGAGGCACTTGTTCCATTGATCCTAGAGGTAGCACTTTTTCTCTAGAGAATCCTCGCAGCAGGCCCACCGGTTCCAAATTTTCTCCTAGATGCCCATCCTATCAAAAGCCGACGCGAAGATGATGTCGGCTGAACTCCCATTGTCGATAAGGACCCGGTGGATCGTTTTGTTAGCCACAACTGCCCTTATCACCAAAGGATCGGGCCGCGTGTCGCATCCCTCTAGGTCCGAATCCGAATGTTATGGTTGTGTTGAGTCACGCGACACCGCTGTACTTCCATCACCTCTCCGACTGATGCTACGCAAGTGAGCCTTCCAGCAGAGCCGACTCCCACCTCCCGCAAATCTCCAGATCATAAATTTCCATAATACAGCCAGCTGTCGCCCCGCCGAGATGGGTGGTGGTCGCGCCGATCTCTCGACTTTCGTAGTTTACTGCTTGAGATACCCACGTCGAATCAAATATTCTAGCTCCTTCCTAAGTTGTATGCAATCGTCCGTTCGGTGCCCGTGGTCCCGGAACCCACAACACCGGTTATCTCGCGTGGTCCGGACCTCATCCGGACGGCCATCTCGTAAACTCGCTCATGTTGTACCTTGCAAAAGACATGCGAGACACCGTACCGCCAAAGTGAACCGGCCGAGGTGAATACCCGCTGACTTAGCTCGAAACAGGTGGTCCTAGGCGCTCTCGACGCTCCCGCCTCTTCTGTGGACTCCCCGTCTTCTTCTCGGGGGACTCCCATTTCTTATCTCAGGCTTCGGGTCTCCTATTATTGTCGTCCCGCTCTTGTGAGTTGAAGAGCTTTCTTGGATACGAGGCTTCCTCTCCATTTATGTATCCGCTCTGTAAGCACTCACGCCCGCCTATGGATTCTTGGATATGGAAAACATCAAATCTTTTGATTGCACTCCTAACCCAGTGATGAATGTGGTGATAGTGAACTTCTCATCTGGTATATCTACCTTTAGAGACTCGGCATTGAACCTCTGAACATAAGACCTCGGGGGCTCAAGGCTCGCTTTGCAGTCAACAGTGATAACTCTGGCTTCCCCGTATGTTCCTCATCCTGGAAGGTGAGACGAACGATGGAGAGCTCTCCTCGAACGAGAGACCGACGATGGTGGAGCCCTGTTGGGCACCGGCCGTGCCGGCCTTTTAGCGTGATAGCGAAGGCTCTGCACCGTACAGGGTCCTGATACCCATGTAGCTCCACTGATTCTTATAGTAAGGCAGGTCGACTGGATCCTTCGCACCATCGAACGCTTCAATTTTCTTCATTCTCAATTTGTCGAAGGGTGCTTCATACCCCGCTGAACGGTGACTCCGCCTTTGTCGCACTGTGGTGTCCATAGAGTCCTGCCGCCTTGACGACTTCCTTCATGTGGCTGTTAAGCCCCCATTGGATACCCTTTAACTCTGCCCATGATCGTCTTCTTCATTCTTGGCCGAAGGCGGCCCATCAAGCCCAAGGTCCCCCTCCCCCCGGTGAGCTGCTTCAAGCCCTCCGGGGCTAAGTGTGGTCCATGCCCCGTCTGCCGACCTCAGCTTCTCGCTTCTGGGAGGGCCGAGGTGTGGCCGCTCCTCCTGAGGGATAGTGTTATGGCCTTCCTGGGCTTGTCGCGACTCAGCAATCGCCCAGCAGCTGCTCTAATTCCCTATCATTGGCCGCATCAAGTGCTCCACCTTATCCGTTGGCCCGCACGGCTTTCAATGCGCTCCGGAGGTCGACTATCCACCCCACTCGTCGTGGTCTATCATCTGAAGGATTGGCGTAGCCTCCCGCCAGAGTTCCGTGTTTGATACCATCAAACATCAGAGATCACCTTTATTTGTGCGAACCTGGCTGCTCCTACGTACCTGCCAACCGGTGAAGCCTTTTCAACCGGAAATTGGCCTAGGATCGTCAGCCGAACCGGAACCGCTACTAGGCCGGTCCGTTCCGACGTGACCTCTCGCAAAGCTAGAAACACAAGATCGCGGGCTATTGCCTCTCCTCCGATGCCTAAGCCGGCCTTCCCGATGAAAGAAAAATATCAATTGCTGGGAGGGCGTAATGTTCCCGCGACTTTCACCGATGGTGGCCCGGGCTATGGTGGCTGTTTTTCCCAACTGGATGGTGGTAAAGATTCTTTCCTACCGACGGGTAAGGTATTTCGCCTTATCGCTATCGACAATATGATAATGAGGGTTGCTTATTGAGAATTATCCTACTTTCCTCACATAGATCTGCCTCATCCCATGCGAAGTCGTTACTGGAATTATCCTGTACTTCCACCGATGATTTGGGCTGATCACAGGACATAGGCTTTTAGATTGTCCATGCTATCGTCCTGGGGCAAACAAACCGGGCCTCGCTTGGGCCTGCCAGGCTCAAAGTGCTTCACCTGGCATACATTTTCCTTGGCTTCACAAAGTGGGCCTGCGCGCCTATTTTTTAAACCCTATCAGAAACTTTCCAAATGGGAGAGTTAGACCATGAATCCAGAGATTTCCCCTAAATCCATACCGAAAACTCTAAAACCCGATTCCTTTTTTTTTTTTTTTACGCAATTTAACCACTGATCCTTTTGGTTTCAAGAAAATTGTAAAAAAGAGTTGGATAACAAAATTTTGAATAACGATGCTTGGGGTGCTTGGGTTCGAAAGAACTTTAAATGCACCTCTAATTGATCCGAATAGCCACTTAGGGCTTTCGTTTTCTGACTTACAAACTATGAAGAATATGATATATTTAGGTTTTATTTTTCCTTTTATTTATTTCTTTTCTTGTAAGCATTCTTATGTCAAAATAAGCAAAGATAGAGACAACTCGAATCCACCTTGTGGGTATTTTTCCCTTTTCTATTTTTTCTTTTTGGAATTGAAAATATTGGAGAAAATCAAGAAAACCATAAATGAGACCAAAATATGTTTGATTTTAAACCAAAATCGAAACCGCCGATGATCAATAGGGGATGGACACTTTTGTCAAAACAATGTTTGAAATTCAAGAATCACATACAAAGGTGTCACATAAGCTAAAAAACGCACATGAAGGGTGCCAAGACCGCAGTTAACCCGCTTATCTATTCATTAACGCCGTTGACAATAGAGGGCCTTTTCGTTGCGAAATAAACGTTAGATACTAATGGGATCCAGAAACATTAAAGCCAAGCACATAAGGACCAAACAACAGTGGACATCGTATACCCTTGATCCAAATTTTGTATATGGATAATGGAAAGTAGCAAGTTTTAATAAATAAATACAAAATACTAATTATTTTTGCATACTATTTATATTTTATATTTTATAGATTTGATTTTAGTTTATGATTTTTTTTTTGCATTGGTATATTGGAAGTATACTTTTCCCATTTCAATTTAGAAAATAAATAACATAAACAAGAGAACTAAAATAATTAATTAAATTTATGAAAATTTTAATTTAGAAATTTTATAAATCTAAAGTGTTATAAACAAAAGGTTTTTGAAATGAATGAAGTCATCCCGGATACAGCATCACATAATAAAATCGTTCCGGATTCAGTGCTTTACAATGAATGGATTCATCTAGAATTTTATATACAAATCAATACATCAGAATTCACTACCCCCATTAATTCATAAGACAACGAGGATGAAGGCTCATCTAGGAGCCTATAAATAGGTCTTCCCAATTCATGCATGATTTATCCCGAGAAAAAACAAAGTTATTTTCTCCCATCTTGCTCTCGTTCTCCTAACATTATTTGATCTCTCGAGAAATTCTCTGCTCGCTACATGCAGGGACTTATCTCCTTTAGATCATTTAGCATCATTTTCAAAACGTTATCGCAAGACGAAATATTTGTAGACAACAAAGAGATGGATGATGGTGATTTATAAGCTCACGACCATGCAACCACACATAATATTCTTCAGGATAAAAGATACTTTTTAAGTTTAACTTTGACAAGTGGCAATGTGAGTACCTGATTCGTGGCGAGCTAAGTAGGTGTACCGGAATCAACAAAATTTGTATCCTAGAAGCTTAACAAGCCGTAGCAAAGCTACTCGCAGATAGTGGTCTAGGTCGAACACGTGATGAGTTTTCTTCGTGAGATAAGAGTTACAAAGGATTGAAAATGGTGTTTACTCTTGGATTTTAGGATTTGTAAACAATGTGAATGTTTGAAACCGAAACAAATTAAAATAAAAGTTAAAGGAGAACTCAAGTCTCGCCATCACAGTTTGGGCAGCTAACATGTGTTTCTGGGTTCTTTTTCTCGCTATTGGGAGGATGCCATATAGTCATTCCCAAACCGGATTTTCATTTAGCTTTAAAATCTAAACCCTAAGAGTTTTCCTCTTGAAAAATGGCATTTAATGAGCGTAAATGCTCTCAGATGGTAAGAACACACCTCCTAAACCTACCCTACAAAGGACTACTGGAGACAACTAACTGGGCATCAGTGGATCTAGTGATAAGTATCCATTGAACTCAAAAAGCTTGCCAAATACACGTTAGGGAGAGCATGCCTAAGAGATTTAACCTAAGGTGAGAAGCAAGAACACAAATACCCATAAATGCATACATGAAAAGCATGAGAACATGCAACTTATCTCAAAACTAACACCCAGTGGCCTTCCCCTTCAAGGATGAGGGGGTTTTAGCCGAACATCCCTTGATTTGTCATCATCAAGGGGTGTTTGGCTACCAAGAAAATGCAAGAAAATGAAGGAGAGGGAGAGAAAATCACAAACCAGCCGAGGGAGAGGAAGCTTCGTGCCCAATTTTCTTGATTGATTGATGGACTGAAAGATTGATTGAAATTATAAGCTTGACTAAGCTTATATAGGTACTCAGTAACAAGGAAATTACAACTATGTACAAAGAAACCAAAATTACATCAAGGGAAAATTTGTACAAAGCCAAACAAAAAGCGGGTCAAAAAGCAGTCAACAGCAGGTGCAGGGGAGCAAAGGTTGCAATTCCTCGCAACTCAAGAAAAATTTCCACGCTCTTCTTCTTTGCATTTGCTCCAAATTCTCCTCCGATTCGATCATGCATCTTCGAATCTGTACTGGTTCATCGGGTTTAAATCGGATTGAAGATAAAGAGGTATTTGCCCGCAAAACTACTAAAATAGCTACAAAATGTGATCAATAGTAAAGTCGGACCTCAATGTATCAATCGGGTTATTTGGTTGATTAGCACACAAAAGTGCTTAAACTCCGCAAACTGTAATTTTAATAGCACTATTTGGGTACTAATCACTTCAACCGACACACATTGCTAGTCCCTTAGCAATGATAAAAGAAAGAAGATCATGCAAAGCAGTGTATGCAAAAGGGATTGTCTGTTCAAAAAGTGTGTGTATAAGTAATGCCTTACCCTCAATATGAAAGATTGGGACTCTACATAAAAAAACCAGCTTGGGAGAATAAATGCCATACAGGGACAAGTTTAGAGCAGTGTTCATTCCAAGGAAATCAACCTGAACTTTTTCCAAAATCTAAGTGTTTTGGTGATTAGTTTTTACCAATAAGCTGCTAAGTTACTCTCCCCCCAACCAAGCTACTGCCAATGCCTTAGACTGCTGACCAACCTTAATAGATTCAGTTCCACTCTTATTTCACACTTCTATTGTATTGTAGGGTGCAATGCTGAGAACTCGATTTCACCAAAGTCCGTGTAATGGGGATCCACCGATGACTCCCAACCAATCCAAGGTTTAGGGCATCAAACCAAAAGGATCTTCAACCACTAACTCTAGGTTTTAATTCCTCTAACTCGAATGATTTCGAGAATCCAAAGACCCACAACTCGCTAAACTCCACCCATCCACCCATGTAGCGAGCATTAAGTCTGGGTGGGCTCCCAACCGCTTGGTTTATGGCACTGTGCTTTAAAAGTTACCAGAGACCCCCTGACCGTGTTTCAGTTTCAAGGCAAAGCATCGCAAATTTTCTAATTTCTTTTTCTTTTCTTTCTTTTTCTTTTTGAAGACTTCATTGGCCTTCACTCATAGGAACCTTAACTCTTATTATAGGCGGTCAACGGCTAGCCTGCTTTGCAAAGTAAAGAAGGAGTAATGCGGTTTTTCAAATCTATTGACCTAAAACCGACGGCATCAAAGTGTTAGCTAAAGGTGGGATGAAAAGGTTGGAATTCTCCGACTTCAACTAACCATCTACTTAATCATGCATGGAACTATTCTAGCATTGATGGTATCATACAAAGGTTTCAACTTTTCAACTTACTGTGAAAGGCAGTAACTAATAAAAATATAGGGGCAAAAATGATTATGAAAAGTAGAAAATGAAGTTGTATTATATATAGTTAAAGGTGTATTTACAAAATTTCGTTTTTTTGTAAACGGGAGTATACAAGAAGCCATTAACATACAAAATGGGCTTTGCAAGGTGGCACAAACAAACTCGAAATGAGCAAGATGAACACTCCAACACTAACTCCCCCCAACCAAGTATGTCATTGCCCGCACGGGGTGGAAGAGCGGGGAGGGGAGTGGTACCTCCTCAATGGGTGGTCAAGAAGAATCGTCCAAGCCCGGACAGCCGAGGTAAAAGGCCGGAGGAGTGGCCGATGCCGCTAGAAGCGCAAGACATCCAAGGATCCGCAGGGCCGTGGCGAGGAGCCGATCCTCGTTGGGGAGGGGTAGCGAACGCCCGAGAAGGGACATAAGGAGAGACTGCAGGGAGGCCTATGTGACTCTGGAGCTGCATGAGGATAGCCTGATTCTAAGCTAGGATAGCGCTGGTCTGAGCCATGGCAGCCTCAATGCAAGTCATTCTATCTGCGAGGGTGGCAATGGAGGCTACAAATGAAGCTGCAGTGGTGGAGAATGTGCGGACTGCCTCCATGATAGTTAGAAAGTCCCTAGTGGAGATGGTAATATACTGCTGGGGTGGTGCAGAGGTACTCTACCACTCTATATTCGAATGAGTTAGCGGCATGGGGGCCGAGGGCTTTAAGGATAGAGGGCATCGAGTCGGAGAGGTAATCGAGCAGCTGTAAAGTGGAGCTAGAGGACCGATGGAGTGAACGGATGGAGCCGGGAGCCAGGCGCCGTTGTGCTCGCCAGGGGATGTGTCCCTAATGTACTATCACCGGCTCGCTCCTGGGCTGTCCCGAGGGGGAAGATGAAAGGCACGAGGCATGGCCTGCCATCGATCGACAAGGGGTATTCACAACTGGCAATGACGCCCACCCTGGGCTCGCCAACCCGACGTGCTCTGAAGACTCCGGGCATAAGAGTCGTGGAAATAGGGAGAGGCATTGACTCAAATGGATAGGCATCTCTGGCCAGGACCCCGTCCTCAAGTGGAACAAGGACGCCATAATCGCCTCTACCGAAATGAACCAAAAGCCCCTCTCGAATACGACATATAAAGAAAGCTAAAATAGCTCCTCCTTATCCGACGTATGCGTCGAGCCAGAACATATTAGACCTAAAATGTGGTTCATCATCAAAGATACGCGGGAGGTGTCATCGAATAATATAGTCCCAATCGAGAAGGCCCATGGAGAGAAGCCAACCATCTCTCCGGGTCGAGGGACGGGCCATCGGCCTATAGTCCGGTCAAGGCTGGGCGAGGACCACCAGACGGAGAGCGCTGATGTCGGAGGCCCGGCATCCCCGCCGACCGGCCGATGGAAAATGCGTATAGCCGAAGTCGTTTCGCCTAAACGTCATCGTGTGATAAAACTCGATGACTACCCGAGGATAAAAATATCGACGCGACGTCATGAACGGCTCCAAATGGTATCTCTACACGAGGAGCATAAGGTCTTGGAGCTCCGGGGCCTCGGCAAATGCCGGGAAATTGTAGTAAACCTCCCCGTGCAAATCTCTCCTACTGCAGTCAACATTCCCCGGGATGGGGCTGCAATGGAAAAAGGGCCGCATGATAATGTGGATGCAGATAGTCCGAGGCTCAATGCCTTGATAAGGCATGAGGGTGGCGCCGGGGTCTCGAGGTGGATCGACTTCGGGCCTAAGTTCGGGCCCTTCGCGTTGGCCCTCCGGGCTGGCTTGGGATGCGATGAAGCAGGCGGAGTGGAGCCAACCCGGGTATGATATCTCCTCTTGGCAGGGGCCACAGAGGAGGAGCCCACAACATCGCTCACGCGCACCGCCCTAGACGGCAACCGGGTAGGAGGCGGCGCAGGCGGCCTGGGCCGAGGTGGGCGCACGGCAAACGCAGACCGGGGCGGCAAATGCAAGGAAGATGCCTTGGAGTGGAGGTGCCGGTGTGGGGAGGAGCCCTGCCGCACCCACGGCCGGAAGGAATGAGCCCCACGAATCTTCGCCATTGTTGAGCTTGGAGGATATCAAATTTGAGAGGGAGAGGGGAGTTTTAGAAACTGGGAAGAGGAAATATGAAATGAAAAATGAAGGAAAAAGGCGTTTATATAGGGGAGGGGTTTATCGTGTGGAGCGTGACACTGAGAGGTGCAGCAAAAAAATGAAGGGAAGATGAACAAAGGTTGCTAATCGTTGAAGTTGTGAATTTTCGCAACCTACGAAATTTGGCAGGTTGGGGAAATTCGCAACCTGGGAAATTCCCAGGCGAAATTTGGCTCTCACCCCAACATTGGAATACCTACAACAACATTAAGACTAATCGCAGTTATGAATTCGCGAACCTGAAATTCCTGTGCAAAATTGGGTTCTCACTTCAAAGACTGAATACCGCGAATAACACAAGACCAAAAATTTAAATTTAAATTTTAAATTTTAAATTTTAAAATTTTTCTGTTGAAAATTTTGAAAATTTAAGGATATTAAGGAAAATCCTAATTTAAAATTTAAAAAATAATAGAACAAAAATTCCATCAAAATTTGGAGGAGCCTAAGTTCCCGCAGAACCACTCCCTCAAGCAGTGCCTAAGAGGTTTCATGGGGGTCTAGATCAAAGCTCCTCCATGCTTGCAAGAGGTGTGTCGCGCTTGAGTTCAACTTCGCCCTTTGTTTTAAGCATCCCGCTTCGACGGTGCCGCGGGATGACCGATGTGAGATTCTTCATTAATCGCTTTGTTCTTGTTAATTCTTCCCGCAGCTTCAAGACCGTATTTTCTCCCACATTTTCACCACCTGTGCATACTATCCGACCTGGCCTCATCCTTCGCCACTTATGCTTGTTGTCTATGAAAAATGTTGAGCTCCAGGTCACAAGGTCAGCCAAGGCGGTAGCCGCATTTAATTCCATTCCGGCCAATTGATTACGCAGATTAGATGTGGCCAAAAATGGCCTCCCAGTATAGACGGCACTGTTATGCCCCCTCTCGCCATCGCTCAGATCAAGAACCATTAAAATCCACCTGGGATAGTAGAATTTGTCTGATCCTTACTAAGACATCCTCAACTATCCCCTTTGGTATTTTCAATCGATCGATCCGCTTAAGGATAGTGGGTGATGCTGGCAGTTTCAGCTCCCCCCAAACCTAACCGTCATCGAAAGTATGGCAAGAGGGCTGACACTCGGCTCCCGCATCCAAGAAGGTTTTACTCCATGCAGTTCCTCCAATGTTGATCGAGATGGTGGGGGATCCCGATCTTTGTATTTCACTAAGGTTTTGTATTGATAGAGCCGACAGAGTTCGGGGTCAGAGTTCTTGTCAATGACCAACCCTTTCTTGACTATGCACAAGTCCTTTAGAAATTTAGCATAGGTTGGCACCTGTTTGATCATGTCGCAGCGGATGTCTACTTTACCGCTCTTAGTACTTCCAGATGCCCGCTTGCTTGAGGCCTTTTTTGCCTCTCTCGCTTCGGGGGAAATGCAGAGGCGCGCGGTTTTCATCGAATCCTCTTAATGAATATATGATCTGCCCCACTTCCTTTCTCTCGGGTTTCTACAAAGAAGTTTGGGCACCGGGTTGCTCAATTTCCACCGCCCTCAAAGTGATAATGGCCTTAAACTTCATCCATCTTTGCTGCGGGCTCACTGGCATAACTTAGTTCATGCACTCCCTAGATCGCGTTGTCCGGGAAGCGGAATCCCTCGTTCGGGCCGCTTGCCGATTAGTCACCTGCGGATGGATGACCGCAGGTATCAATTCTTCTCGATTAAGGCCATTGTGAGCCTTATCGATCTCTTTGCTCACGGAGCTTTCTACCTTTCTATTCTTTTGATTCATCCGAGCATTAATAGTTTTCTCGCTTCCTCTACAAAATATCCCACCACCTTGCTCAAATTCATGATAGTCACAACAGTGATGAGGTTGGTGGTCACATTAATGAGAGGTGGACCCATACTGTTGCTGCTGGTGTGCACCTGGGGGAACATATGCTAGAGGTTTAGGTTTTAAGAGAGTCAGTGGTTCTTCTCCAAATGGGATTATAGGTGTCGCTTACATCGGGCACTCATTGTGCCTATTTCGCCCACAAATACTTGCATGTTTAGTTATCAAATCCCTTTACCGAGGTAGAAATCGACAATGCTCTCCTTGGTGACCGTGGACGGGCAATTGAAACATGGCTGGTCGTGCATAGTCACGCTTCCGACCATGTCGATTTCTCATTTCAAGTTCTTCCATCCTCCTAGCCAGGGGGACAACTTAGCCTTTAGTTCTACTTCCTCCCCCAGTGAATACATGCCTCCCCTTTGGTTTACCGGGTGGCCTTCGCCTATCGGGCTTCCCCGATTCGCTCATCCCATCCTTTGAAGTTTCAAAGAATATAGTCGAGGAAAGCCCACGGTCGACCGATTCTTCACGAGGAAGTCCTCCACGATGGTCTCCAAGAGTTGTTTCATGGTAGGGGACATTCCATCGTAGAAGTGGTTTACCAGCATCCAGGTATCAAAGCCATGGTGTGGGCATGCATTGATGGTTTCAAGATACCTTTCCCAGCACTGGTAAAAATTTTCACTGTCATGAGCTGCAGCGTGTGTATTTACCTTCAAATCATTGGTCTTCAGGTGCACCAAGAACTTCTTCAAAATTCTCGTTTCGCAGCCTTCTACCCGGGGCTCCTCGATGGTCCTCTACTTAGTGAATTAAGCCAAATTTTGGCTTTGCCTTTGAGGGTCAATGGGAAAGCTTTCAACTTCAAGATCTCCATATCGCTTGCACCCTTGAAAGTTAAAACTTCCTCAAAATCTCTGGATGTGTGTATGGATTGCTTTCCATGCCATGAAAAGTTGGGAGCAGGGGCACCAGTTAAGGCCTCACTGCCACATCCTCAACAGGTATACGCATGAGGGTGCGCTCACCCCAGGGTGTATGATCCTCACACCGTAGAGGCACGCCCTCAACACCCCCGTCACTCACGCCAGGTGGGGTCTCCATCCGGTTGGTGTGCAAACTGATTTCACACCCTTGTTCAACTAGAGCACTTAGCCTTTCCAATCTGCCTGCAGTGTTTCTGTCCCACTGCATAAGCTGCTACTAATACAACACAAACAAGAAACCAACAAAAACAAGGCTACCTAAAGGGTTAAAGTTAGCTAAAATCAAAATAGGGAAAACAAATTCCGCACAAGAAAATTTTCAAACTCCCCAGCAATGAACTGTAAGTGGGGAAAAATGGTAAAATAAAAAAGAAATGAGAATTCACCAATACTTGTGATGTGGATCACAAGTTCACAACTTCTCTTTCTCACTAGGGCACCATCCCCGACAACGACGCCATTTGATTCGTGCCACAATAGGTGTATTGGAATCAACAAAATTTATATCCTAAATCCATCACAGAAAGGTAGCTACCAAAGATAGTGGCTCTAGGGTCGAACACAGGGATGGGTTTTCTTCGTACAAATTGATTTGCAAGATTCAAATGGTGAATTTCATTGATTTTAAGGTTTGATGAAAAATGCTGGTTTTTGGTAAAAGCAAGGGTTTTTGCAAAAACAAGTGGTGTATGGTGGTTTACTGTGCTGTAACAAATGAAGAAAAATAAGAAAAAGAACTCCTTGAAGCATTGGGCTACTCGGCTCAAGTCCTAAGTAACCGAGTCCGAGTTCATTTCCGCATTGGGAGGATGACTCAGACATTTCGAACCGACTTCATTTATCTTTTAAAACTAAACCCTAAGATTATTATCCTTTTGAAAAGCAGCGTTTACAGAGCATAAATGTTCCCTGCAGTGAATACCCGTCCCCTAATCTACCCTATAGTGACTCATAGAAGACAACTAACCAAATCTCAGTGGATCTAGCAATAAGCATCCACTGAACCCAAAAAGATTGCCAAATACTGGTCAATCAAGGCATCTCAAGAGGATTTAAACCTAGATTGAAGGATTGAAACCTAAATGCTCAAAATTGCTTGCGTTAAAAAACAGGGGAACCAAAAGTTTACCTTAAACCGCCGCTTCAAGAGTCTCTCCTCTTCATGATAAAGGCCTAGCCAACCATCCTCCCGAGCTGTCATCCTCGCTGTGGTGTTCGCGCCCGAGAAAGTGAGTGAAAATGAGAGAAAGTGGAGAGAAAGTGCAAAAAGTGGGAGAGCTGAAAGCTTCTCCCATCAAATTTATTGATTGATTGAGAATTTGATACATACTTGAGGCTTATATATGCTCAGAAAAAGGGAAATTACAAAACAGGATGAAACAACAAAATTACAATGAGGATATTTTGGGAAGAAACAAAAAAAAATTATAACAAAAATCTGAGGCGTCAAAAAGCAGGTGAACAGTGGCTGCTTGATGAATAGTGTCAGCATGATGCATGAATAATGTCAAGAAGGAGTGAATTTCGCAGCTTAATTTCGTGCTCCATTTTCTTCTGTTTTCTGCTATTCTTTCCTCTGGTCTTTGATCTGCAATGCTGAGTTTGACTCGAATTCTTCGTGCTTGGATCGACTCAACAATTTTGACATAATTAGCTCAAGAAATCGCAAAATTTGCCACATAATGCCATCAGTAAAATAGCAGGGACCTTAATGTGCAAATCAAAGTTAATTTACGCCGATTAAGACACAAAGAGTGCTCAAACCTATAATAAATGTGGTTCAAAATAGCACTGAAAGCACTAATCATACCCTAACCTACACATTGCTAGTCCCTTAGCAATGAAAGAAAGAAAGAAAGAGATAGCATACTAAACAAAATCAAAATTATGTTCACAAAAAAAAATATTTCAAAAAGGTTGTGAATGAGTAATGCCTAACCTTAAGTAAGAATCATCAAACCCTTGCCCAATAACTATCTTGAGAGAATGAATGTCATACAAAATTGAGTATCAAAAGAAAGATCTATCTCAAGGATCAACCGTAAAACTTCCACCAAAATCTAAGTGTTAGTTTGATCAATTTCACAACCGCCAAACAAGCATTTCCCAACCGTTACCGCTCCACCTAAGACACTAACCAACCTAAATAGATCAGACCCACTCTATTCCACAACTCTTTTTGTGTTGTAGGGGTGCAATGCTGAGGAATCGACCTCACCAAAGTCCATGTAACGGGGATCTACCGATGACTCCCAACCAATTAAGGCTTAAGGCACCAAGTCATAAGGGTCTTTCGACCACTAACTCTTCAGGTTTCACCCCGGACTCCGAATGATTTCGAGACTCCAGCACCTATAACTTGCTAAACTCCACCCATCCACCCATGTAGCGAGCACTAAGCCTGGCTCTCAAACCGCCGTTTAGGGCACTGTGCTTTAAAGGCTTCGCCATATACCCCTCGACCGTGCTCTGTTTCGCAAGCTGCTGCAATTTTTTCTTCTTGTTCTTTTTTCTTTTTCTTTTCTTTTTATTTTGGAAGACACATTGGCCTTCTATTCATGGGGTCCTTAACCGTCATGTGGTCACGAAACTAGGGTAGGTTTTACAATTGCTTAGAGGTAGGCGCTTTTCAGCACTTATCGCTGAAACCTCGATGTGCATAGTGTGTGGTTAGCTAGAGGTGGAAGAAAAAGGTCGAAAGCAACAAGGATTCAACTAATCATGCACTCAACTAGGCATGGAATCAATCTAACATCAATAGAATTGGACAAAGTTTCAATTTTACAAACTACAGGTTAAGCAAAACACAAAAAAAATTGGGTGCAAAATGGGTCCAATTTTTTAAAAAGTAAGTTGTATAGTATAACAGCTTCACAAAAGGAAACCAGTGCTTCACCGAACATCACAAATGGGTTTGCTCGAAATAAAACAAAAACATAAATGTAGCTACTTCCTTCAAGTAACTCTCCCCCCAACCAATATTCTAATATCCGTAATGGGGCTTGGATTGGAAAGTTAGAGAAGGAATTGCTACCTCCTTGATGAGATGTGCTCGTTGTTGGACAGGAGACTTCACAAGCTTGCCATTCGGGCTTCAAATAAACAAGTTAGGAGAAGAAAAGAGAGGAAAAAAGTTACCAGTTAGAGAATTTTGAAAATTACACTTTCATAATAATTTCAAAAGTGTTCTTTCTAGTTATATTTAGATTCTACACTTTCTAAGCTTTCCAACGGTATCAAAATTACTTAAAACGGAGTTCGGATGAAAAAGTTATGGTCAAAACAAAATCGCTGCGAACCGAGGGAGGTTATGAAATTTAAGAACCGTGCGACTTTTTTTTTTTTTTAAACAAAAAAACAATTTTTTTTTAATAATTTTTGAAGACCATAAAATTTTTTTTAATATAAAAATAAAAATAAATAAAATAAAAACTTTTTTTAATATATATATTATCACAAAAGGACAAAAGATAAAACAGATAGCAAAAGAAACCAAAACTAAATTCAACCATGAATAGTACATTTAAATTCGCAACTCGCAAATACAACAGTACCGCGAAATTTCGCAGACGATTGCAAAATTTTCTGGTCACCATTCGCACTTCACAGAAAATTGGGCAACCGCAAAACAAACACATAAAAAGTTAAGAAAATTTACATAAAATTGAAAAATAAGCTAGAAACAGCATTAACTAAAAATAAGGAAAAATATAAGAAGAAAAATTAAAGAAATCATAATAAAATAAAATAAAATAAGAAAAGATGGAAACAAAAGCTGGGAGACTGTGGCTCTCCAAAACCACCTCAAGCCTTTCGAGGTTGCCGAACTCCAGCGGAGCGAAATGCCAGGTTTAGGTGTCTTAGTCCGAACCAAGACCGAACCACCCGCTATGCCATGCAAATATGGGCAAACAAGAAGTGTCTTTGATGTAGTGGCAAAGGCTCAAACATTGGCCACTAATTTCTTGATGTTTTGCACGAGCAGTGATGGACTGCATTAGCTTGGGAGCCAGGAGTTTCAGTGTGGATCAGGCCTGTGTGAAGGCAAGATATACACCAAAGTTAATAGCGTGGGTAAATTGTGATCTTGGTGTTCTTCCACTACCTCCTCAGTCAACAAGGGAAGGATTTCTTCTTCTCTCCTCCATGGCCCATAGACAACATATGATTATGGTATCCTCATAGCTCGTATTTCTCGCTAGTCTCTCTTCACCTCCCGGTTGCAACAGCCTATTCACCCAAAATAGTCTACCAAGCACTCTTCCTCTAGATTCTCCTCCACTTGATGTGAGATGGATTGCTGCAGGATGTCAAATTCCCTCGATCAATTTCACTGGGAACACATCCACCCTTTGTTCAAAGGAGCTCTCCACCGTGTTAATTTCTTGATCGCCTCGACATTCACCGGGCCTCTACTCCTCTTTGAAATTATCCACTAGTTTATTTGCCCGCGATTGCTTGCTCAACTGAAGAAATTAACTGTGGTGGTTGTGGTGGCTGAGGAGTTGAGGCAAAATGTGGAGAAGCAGGAGGTGCATAAGTTGAGAGAACACTATAGACGGGTGCACTCATCCATTGGTCTCTATAGTCTCTCATATACCTATTTAGGTTTGGATTTCTCCCCAAGGGTTGCTAATTTTGCCATGGAAGGTTTCTATAATCCCTCATTGTCATGTATGCTCTAGGCTTTCTTTCCATAGGGTATTAACTATACTGCTCTCCCTCTAGGTGTTCCATTTGATCACACCAAGCTCAATTGCTCCCGTGGGAGATTGACTGACCACTCCTTCCTCCGGATTTCTAATCCACCGGAAATTCCCACAAGAAAAACAAATAAGGTATTGACCCAACGACCAAGAGACAATCCTACCCAAAAGGTTAGGGTTACCTTGATGAGTGCCTAAAACACTCAAATTATACCTACGTCGGTCTTACGTTTTCTCATTTATTTTATATTTAAATACGTAGTTTTGTGGTCGGATACCCGATTTCCGTGATCGTGTATGTGTGCAATCGTGCAAAAAGGGCTTGAAGCAATTTTGACAGAGGCAAAGGTATAAGGATGGCCGCGCAACGTCAGCGACGCCCCAACGCCGCGACGCCCCAACGTCGACGCCCCAACGCCGACGCTGAGCTCACATAAAGAAGTCAACAGTTTAACGCCGCTCCAACGCCGCGACGCCCAACGCTTTACGCTCCAACGTCGCGACGTTAGCACGAGTTTCTCCTTTCAATCATTAAAAGGCAAATGGGAACGGAATTTGAGGGGATCGGAGATTGGGGGAATCGTACAAACTGTGCATGGAAATCGTGAGCAGAAAGGACATCGATCCGATAAGATTCGTGATTTGTATTCTCTTGTTTTCGATATTAGAACTTGTGTTTTATATATCGCTTTATTGATATTTTCTTATTCATTATGTTCTGTATCTATACCTAGGTATTGTTGAACCCTGTCACGCTTGAATGGGATTAAAAGTTTATTAACTTATATTATTCATTGATTTATGATTCATTATCATCCGCTTTACATCTATGGATAAATTACATGGTAATGTTCGCCAAAGATTAGTATATTCACTAGAGATCCGAGATCTCGAGAGATGAGGATACCTAGGATATGAGAGCACTCTTTGGTTGATCTCTTCGCTGCAAATAGATATTCTCGATCCCGGGCGCGCACTAAGTGTTAGAACATTTAAGCATTTCGGAGTACCGAGTTGGGGTAGAGATACACCCAACTCTACTAGCGAGATAGGCGAATACACCTCGAGAGAGGGTATCTCGTAGGCAAGAGATCAATTCTCGCTACACAAATCATAAATAGACTTAATAATATCATCTTTAAAGAAATAATCCATCGAAAGTGGCAGGGAGACATAACCCTAGTCTCCATTAAATAGTAATTCGTTCAAATCAGTAGTTTAGTTTACATTAAAACACTAGTACCCTTCCACACATTGTGTATATCCAGATAATATTTGAAAGGCAATTCTCTGTAGTCAACACACCTATCCCCGTGGATCGATATCCGTACCATTGGTACACTATATTACTGGGCGACAAGGTGTACTTGCGCGACAAAGGCGCATACATTTTACGTCACCACGCTTTCTCGCCCGCTGTTTTTGGCGCCAAGTGTTTGGGGATAGGTTTAGAGTGATATAGAGAATAAAGCAATTAGATACTGAATTTTTGTTTTTATTTCGCATTACAAGTGCTAGTAATTGCCCTGCTCGTGTGTGATCAGCTTAGATTTCAAAGGAGTACATGCACCGACGAGATCAGGTTAACCAACATCTATTTGATCCTGAGCCAGAAAGAACTTTACACAGAGCACGTCGAGAACAGAGAACGGAACAGCTCAGAAATTTAGCAAACATGGAGAACAATGAAGAGCAGGATCTTAGCATTGAGCAAAACGAGCCCCAGAGAGGCCGAAATGGTAATCACGGAAGGAATCAAGCACCCAGGCCGTTTATACAACCAGATGATCCATTCATGCTGCTAGAAGAGTTTGCATTACCGCCTACTGTTGTTCGATTGTGCCATAGCCACCGATTCAGGCAAACAACTTCGAGTTGAAGTCCGTCACCTTACAGATGCTTCAGAACATCTTGTTCCATGGGTTACCTAATGAGAATCCAAACATGCATTTGACCAACTTCCTTGAAGTCTGCGATACGATCAAGTACAATGGAGTTACTGAAGAAGCACTCAGGTTGCACTTGTTCCCACTCACTGTGATAGAGAGTTTCAAGCATCAAGCAACAAGTCGCCCACCGTATTCCATTACTCATGGAACGATGAGTGCAAAAATTCCTGACCAAGTTTTTTCCACCTTTGAAAATTGCACAAGTTGTGCAAGAGATCAATACTTTTGGACAATTAGAGGGGGAGAACCTGGCAGAGGCATGGGACATATTTCACGAACTATTAAGGAAGTGCCCGCATCACAGACTGACCAGATGGATGCAGGTCCATACTTTCTATAATAGTTTGAGGAATGCAACGAGAACAAAGATCGATGCCTCGGCCGAGAGCACTAATGAAGAAAACCATGCACTGCTTATGAAATTCTGGAAGATGCTGCAACTAACACAAACCAATGCCCTAGGGAGAAGACTACACCAGTAAAAGCCATGGGTGGCACGGATAATAAGGTCCTTAACAATCAACAATCATGTTGCACAAATCAATTGCGCTTAACTAGACAAAGAAGGTAATCGCACGCCATACGTAATTCAACCCATGGGAGTTGTGAATCTCCGTGGAGACAACACAACAGCACGCACGCTGGCCAGAAACCAACAAGGGAGCGGTGCTCAAGACGCGGTCGTTCAATCGAGTCACACAAGAAGCAGGTGACAAGATGGGGAAACACATCGACCAAAATCAAGGCCAAGGGTGGCGAATAATCGACCATCGGGCCAAACAATCAAGGGTATGGATGGAGGACCAATCAGAACAATATTCCATCAAATCGAGTTAGTGAACCACCTCCTGAGAAAAAAGAATTTGGGAACAAGCCCTTGCACAAATGCCGACCTCCCACTCGCTTCATGAATGAGACCAAGGCGAATATGCAGCAAAGGCAACCCAATTGAACAATCAAGCAAAGACACTGAGAAATTTGAGGTACAGATAATAAATGGCCAATCTATCGGGATGTAAAAGACAACCGGTGCCTTACCAAGCAACTCATAAAACCCAAGAAGAGATGGGAATGAACACAAGTCAAAGAAGAGGCCGAGAAGTGGCGAATTAGAAACATGTGCACAACCTCTAGTCATAGAAGAGCAGAGATCGAGAAGGTCATCCAAACAGCCACGATGATGCGGAGAAGGAACAAACAGAGAAATAACAGGAAACACTATCAAGAACGACAACCCACCAATTCCATATCCACAACACCTAAAGAAGCATAAGTCGGATAAGCAACTAATAAATTCATGGAAGTGTTTGCAGTTACACATCAATATCCCATTTGCTGATGCCCTTGCTGCATGCCCGCCATGTGAAATTTATGAAAGACATTCCCGTCCTGTAAGAGGCATCGGTCGATTTCAACGCTTAACTTAATCGAGGAATGCAAAGGCCATACTACGTAGGAAGTCGCCAAAGCCTGTGCACCTGTGCGCTTTCACTATTCCATGCACCATTGGAAATGCTATCTGAGAGAGAGCTCTTTGGGTGATTTAAGTGCCGCATTAATCTCATGCCCTTTATCCATTTTTAAACGGTTGGGATTAGCGTAGGCCCGTCTAACTATTAAATACACTTCACTACCGACAGATCTTTGAAGCATCCGAGAGGGGTAATAGAAGATGTCCTCGTGAAAGTTGACAAGTTTATCTTCCCAGCAGATTTCATTGTATTAGAAATGGAAGAAGATAAAGAAATACCCATAATCTTGGGTAGACCATTTCTTGCAACTGGTAGGGCAATGATTGATGTTCAGAGGGGAGAACTGAATCGAGCGCAGAAGACGGTCAAGTTCAACGTGTTCAAGCCGTGAGACATCCTACTAAAGTGATGCTACTTCATGGCGTAAATAGTAGAGGCTATAAGGTTCAGCCAAAGTGGTCTCACCGACCCTTCGAGGCTAGCCAAGAGAGAACAGATTCCGAGAACACGAGCGAAGAAAGCAGAGAATATGTTAAATGGATGGACTCTTTCGGACCCAATAGGAGGAAATACTTCGAATCTCTAGGTGAAGGAGCTAAAACGCCAGTGCCATCGGTGGAACAACCACCCAAGATGGAACAAAAACCCCTACCTAGCCATTTGAAGTATGCATACCTTGGGGTAGCATCCACTCTACTAGTGATTATCTCAAAGATCTCGAATCGAACTAGAAGAGGAGAAATTATCAGGGTCCTTAAAGATCGCGCAAATGTTTCTGATGGTTCTAGCCGATTTAAAGGATTCGCCTTCCATGCATGCATCGTATTTTGCCGGGAAATAGGTACAAAACCTTCAAAGGAAGCGCAGCGAGGTTGAATCCAACAATGAAAGAGGTAATCCGGGAAGGAAGTATTAAATACAGATACTCGTGTTTTATCCTATTTCGCATAAGCATGGGTTAGTCCAGTTCAAGTGGTACCCAAGAAGGGAGGAACAACTGTCATAAGAACTGAGAACAACATATTACTACCTTCTCAAACAGTTATCGGGTGGAGGATTTGTATTGATTATCAGAAACTGAACAAGGCCACTCGAAAAGATCATTTCCCATTGTCGTTCCTAGATCAAATGCTGGATCGATTAGCCGGTTATGAATATTATTGCTTTTTGGATGGATATTCCGGCTACAATCAAATCGCTATAGCCCCTGAAGATCAGGAGAAGACGACATTCACATGTCCCTATGGGACATTCGCATTCAGGCGGATGCCCTTTGGACTGTGCAATGCGCCGGGCACCTTTCAACGATGTATGATGGCTATTTTCTCCGACATGGTTGAGAAGACAATCGAGATCTTCATGGATGATTTTTCGGTATTGGGTAATTCGTTTGACAACTGTCTGGAAAATTTGAGATCAGTCTTGATAAGATGTGAGGAGACCAACTTAAGGCTCAATCGAGAAGTGCCATTTTACATTAAGAGGGTATTGTACTTTACTACTCCGATTTCTCAAGCAAAGAGGAATAGAGGTGACGTAGCAAAGATTGAGGCACTGAAAACTACCTGACCCTCATCTAAAAGGGATTCGTTTTTTAGGCCACTGACTTATAAAGTGTCTATCGCATCTCTCTCAGACAGAAACTGGCTACTTAACCTTCTCGTCCAAGGATCCCATTTGAGTTTGATTCAGAGGTTTGCATGCATTTTCAAAGGTTGAAGGAAAAAGTTGATATCGCCCTATTGTCGCGGGTCCCGATTGGTCCTTTCCCATTTGAACTTATGTGCGACGCAAAGCGCATTTTGCGATCGGCGTTGTCGCGTAAACGAGAGAAAATTTTTCTGTGTAATTTACTATGCCAGCGTAACTTTGAATGATGCCGCTGAATTACGCCACTACGTAAAAGAACTATTGGCTATTGTCTTTTCGACAAATTTAATCTTATTTAATTGGTAACAAGGTCGCGGTTCATACTGATCATTCCGCCATTAAATACTTGATGACTAAAAGACGCCAAACCCTGCTAATTCAGGTGCCGTTGTTTAAGAATTCGACGTTGAGATTAAAGACAAGAAAGGCAATCGGAACTTGCAGATCATCTTTCACGATTTGAAGGACAAGGATGAGATTCAGAACGACGATTCTCCTGATGAGCACCTATTAGCCGTTGAAGACAAGAGGGCGCTCCATGGTTTGCGTGACATGTGAATTATTTGGTAGCCAAGGTCGCCCCTCCGTAATTCAACTATCAACGGTAGTGCAGGCTTTTCGCCTAATTTGAAACACTACTACTGGGAGGAGCCAATCCTCTATGTATTATCATACACCAAGTGATCCCGAGATGTGTGCCCGAGGGATGAAATGCAATGGGTTTTAAACCACCGCCACTCTACCATGTGGTGGACATTTTGGTACGAGAACAAAGAGCCTAAGGTCCCTCTCCACAGCTTCTACTCGGCCTACCTTATTCAAAGACGCCACCATTGTGATTCACACGCGAGAAATGTCAACGAATGGGGGTATTTCTAGAAAGGACGAACCGCCCATGCACCCCATTCTGGAAGTAGAGCTATTTGACTTATGGGGAATGGATTTCATGGGACCATTTCCCTCATCTTATAACAACCTGTACATTCTGCTGGCAGTAGACTATGTCTCGGGTTGGTCAAGTTACCCGACCGCACCAACGATGCTGTCGTGGCTCAATTTCTTCGCACTATTATTCTCACGATTTGAACCCTCGAGCACTGATCACAGATAATGGTACTCATTTATGCAATAAGGTGATTGACAAGGTTTTGCAAAAGTATGGGGTGCGCCATCGCACATCTCTTGCATATCACCCGCAGTCAAATGGGCAAGCAGAGGTGTCAAATCGAGAAATTAAGTCTATTCTAGAGAAGACAAGCACGCCTGTGAAGGATTGGTCTAAAAAGATAGAAGATGCACTCTGGGCGTACCGCATAGCATTTAAAACTCCTTTGGGTATGTCGCCGTGACTTGTGTATGGTGTGCCATGCCATCTTCCGAATCTGAGCATCGAGCCTACCGGGCAACTCGACGCTAAATACGGACAAAGACACTAGTCATGAGAAACAATCGCATGTTCCGCTGAACTAGACGACCCGAACGGCTTATGAAAATGCCCGTATTTACAAGGAAAAGACAAAAGCCTGGCACGATAAACACATTACCAGAAAAGAATTCACGACAGGACAACAATTCCTCTTGTTTAATTCCCGCCTAAAGCTCTTTCCGGGGAAATTGAAGTCTAGATGGTCCGGCTCACAAAGGACCAAGGTCATTTCATGGCTTTGCCGAGGTTACACATCCCGAAAGGCACATTCGCGCCACTCACCCAACAGCTTGAAGCCATATTTTGGAGGCGAGTTCCATGCGGAGAATCAGATCATTCCTTTGACCGCATCAGATGAAATGCAGTAAGAGATCATAAGAGCTCAGGTCCACGGGCAAATTGAGATTCAGGGTCGTCGAGCTAACGACATTAAACATAGCGCTTCTTGGGAGGCAACCCAAGTTCTTCTTGCAATTTTCCTTTCTATGGTTTAATTTTTTATTATCTGCTTTCATTTTTTTTTATTGTTTACTTTTAGGACTAGCGAAAGGTGTAATCGAGAGGATCGGGCCGCAGAGCCCCACAAGTCCGTGAAAGGCCACATTTACAAGAGGGGAGTGTTTCTATCTCGAGACCATGGTTGCTTAATGAACATTTTAGGCCTCGTAACGCCGCGACGCCGCTCGAACGCCGCTGGTCGCCTCAACATCGCGACGCTACTACGAACGCCGCTGACGCTGATTTTTGATTATTCACCGAACGCCGCTGACGTTGATATCCAACGCGACATTGGATTTTGCAACTCGAATCCGCGACGTTGATATCCAACGCCACGACGCTGGATTATTACTACTGAACGTCAGCGATGCTACCTAACGCCGCGACGTTGCCCTGTTTAAGGCCAAATCACCTTCATTTTTCTGTTCTTACCTTGCCTCATCCATCTCTGAACCCTAAACCCCTCCTGCACTCCCGTCCACCATCCTTGCCGGAGCACACTTCCATCCCGTCGGAGGCCAGCGTTTTGCCCTCCGACACCATCACTGTCACCACTAGTCCATCCTTCCCGTCCTAGTCCATCATCCTTGGCTAGCACCACTCCCACACCCAGTAGGTGTCCGTGCCTCGGTTAGGGTTTGTTCCTTCATCCTTGGGCCAGTACTCTCTTAGGTTAGGTGCCACCGGGTTTATCATGTCCTAGTAAGGTGTGTGTCTACGCCTCGCAGCCCCCCATTAGGGCTCGTTCATGTCTCTAGGTGTTTGTTCTATTGCCCAAGAACCTCAGTGCCACATTGGTGACAAGCAGCATTGCATTCCATCCTAGAGCTCGCATCCGTTCACCAATGTCCGTAAAAGGCAGAAGCTGTTTCAGCCGAAGCTTGGCTCAGCCGCTGATGACCCGACCCCAACACGATGTCACACGGCTCGTGAACGAGGGTGCCGACGGTTCCTGGCGACCATCTCAAGTAAGAACCTGCTTCTTTCATTAAGGAAAAGGGTTTCACCACCCCGATGATTTTTTCCGTAAGACGATCGGGCGGGGCCAAGGATGGCGAGCATTTGCCAACCACCTCATCCAGCTGCGATGAGTGTGGTGCGAGAATTCTACGCCAATCTAGCCTCCCATGTCGTTAAGAAGTTCGGGTGAGGGGGGTATTGGTCGACTTCAGTGCGGAGTCGATCAATCACTATTATGATCTTCCCCATGTCCCCTCGGAGCCATTTGATTCGCCACGAGCACTCGACTACCCCGAGGTCATCTTGTGTTTCGACTAATGGCCTGGTGAGTGGAAACTCAACAAAGGAGGGCCATGTATCACTTCAAGGCCAAACATTTGGCCTTATTCCTAAGGTTTGGCACTTCATCACGTCGTCTCATTCCGACGACAACGTGTGTGAAGTGACACTCAAGCGTGCTCCTCGCTTCAACTATGCCATCATTCAGATATCCCCTTTGATACAAAGTGTGTTATGAGGATGCTATCCTCCATAACCGGACGCTTAAACACCTGGGGGGCACCCTTTCCTCATCTATGGTTTATGCAAACTAGCCGGGGTGCCCCTCGATGACAATGAGGTGTGGTTACACCCCATCAAGGCCATATTAGTCAAGCGAGACAAACTGTCCCACGACCTGAGGGAGCCTACGATTCCGGCCATGAGCCCTCGGACGAGGACGAGCTTCACGACTATCAGGCCCGTTTTGGACTCCTGGGCGATCCCCGTGGGAGACATCGCGCCTCCGTCCCACTCCACCTCCTCCACCCACCACCACAAACGGCCCACTGAGGCGCCCTCCAACCCTCCCGATCTCGATAATCCATGCTCTCACTCACTGAGCGCGCATCGCATTCTAGGATAAGACCCAGAGCAATCGAGTCCTCTCTCACACAGATATGAGGCGCTTCTCACCGGGATAGGCGTAGACGGTGTTGGCCAAACTAAGCCACTCTTCAAGAAGACAGCCCCTCCAGCTCGCCGTCTACCAGATTCCATCATCCGCCACCACCGCAATGACCCAGCGATCACCAGGGAAGTTCTCTTCACCCTCTCCTGTTCTTTTATTGCCAGTGGGGACACTGGATATTTTTTGTTTGGGGGGGTGTGAGTGGTGATCGAGTTTTTGTTAGACTAGTATCGGCTTTGCCGATTTTCAGATAGTGTCAGAAGTTTATTTTTATTTATGCATGTTAGTTTACATTTCTGCGTCGAGTTACATTTTTGCGTAATTGCATTTACGAGCACTCATCTTAGGATATTGAGTTTTGTGTTTAGTCATATTTGCGTTTTTAGGTAGATCATACGCATGTGTAGTGGTGTTGTGTTAGGTAGTGTGTGTGTAGCTGCATAGGTGATGTCATGCTTTAGAGTAGGGGATCAAATTTTAAATTTAACCCACTTGTGTCAATAAAGAAAGGTTGCATCGTCGCTTGAATGTTCGGGAATTAGGTTGAATAGGAGGGGAGGCATATGCGAATCACTCCGTTATTCTAAGAAACCATTTCTCAATGAGCCTATCACACTCACACACAAATGATCTCTAGGTTATGCATAGGCAGCCCAACTACTATGTTCAACAAAACCCCTGAGTCTCTAATACCAAAGAGATGGACACCGTGAATAAAGAGGATTGCCTTCAAGCCCCAAAATGAAAAAAATAAAAATAAAATAAAAATAAAAAGAGAAAGAGAGAAGAAAATAGATATAGATAGAGATAGAATAAGTGGGATCTTCCAATCGGAATCCCGGGCACAGTCCGAGGGGCCTTTCAAAGCCCAATGCCCTGAGCCAACTGGCTGGGAGTCATTGACTTACCCGCCTGCTACATAGGGATTTAAGATGGAAGTTTCCGCAGCCTTAGGCCCTGAAATTCGCTTGAGTGTTCGGGGTGACGTTCGAGGGGAACTGAATGCCCGGTGCCCTTAACCAACTGGTGGGGAGTCACCAACTAATCCCCGCTACATGGACACTTAGCATAAACTTATGGGCACTAGTTTTGTTCTATGTAGTGAGTAAATATATTCGATATTGCAAATGGTGCGTTCCGATCCTTTTGTAGTTAGATTTTCCCACTAGGGCGAAGCCGAGCTCAAGTTCGGGGGCATCGGAACTTAAGTGTACACTAGAGGTCATTTATTTATACGCACATAGGGTCATTGAGAAAGGCTATTGAATATATCAGAGGCTGAGGCACTAGTCGACTTCACCGAGTTCAACCTAGTTCTTTCTGAAATTCGAACACCTTTGCGAACCATGTGAACTTCAAATAGAACGACAGAGGGCGGATCGGTCTAATTTGATCCTCTATCTATCAGCATGTGCAGCACTATTTTTGTGTTAGACTATAATATGTAGGGTGTGTGTCTAGTGTAGAGTCCATTCTTGCTTGGGGACAAGCAAGAAACTAATAGCGCATGAGTGCCTAAACACTCAGATTATACCTGTCAGAATATCCCGAATATACCCCAAGAATTCTGACTCGTTAAGCAGATATTAAAAGTCGAATAGAATTTTCTGAAATAAAACAAGATAAATTTAATTAATAATAAAGCCAAGTGGTAAATATGTAATTTACCACTTGAGGACTTAAGTGCTATAAGAGTAAAAGATAGGATGCCAAAATAGAAATTTAATAAGTAATGGGAATAAAGGCAAATAGAGAAAGATGAAATAGAAATATAAGAGAATAAAGGGCTTAATGCAATTATGAAAAGTTAAAGTCAAAATGAGTTTTTTGTTTCTCATAAACACGCCTTAACAAACATGGGTTTTAAGTCAAGTTTGGTCTCCAAATAGGGAGAAGAAACCGTAGAGAGAGAGAGGGAAGAGCAAAAGGAGAAAAGAAGAGAAGAGGAAGAGGAAGAGAAGAAGAAGAGGAGAAGAAGAGAAGCTAAGATCAAAAAGAGGTATGGAACTTGGATTTTGTATGGATCACATGGAATTTAAGGCTTGATATGGTTAATCTCTTGTCTCTAAATTTAGGGTTTTGATAGAATTGTATCCTAAACTTAGATTTCGAATTAAGGCCAGATAACCCATATGAGCAAGATAATTATGAATCCTTCCTTTGTTGTTGGATTCATGGTAAATAGAAAGGGAAATTGAGTTAGGGTTTGATCAAGCCCTAACAAATCTTAGTACTTGGTATTAATGTATGGGTGGTAACTATATTAGAACTGATATTAGGAGAATTAATGGAAAAGTTTTTGAAAGAAGACAAAAGAAGTGAAGGAAATTGGGTAGAAAAGAAGTTTACAAGAGACATAGGTGGTCTTGAGGTGTGATGAAGTATAGGGTTGATGGGATCAAAGTATGGAAAATAGGTGAAAAACACACATTCTAGGCACTTTTCGGAGAGTTCTACCCGGTACAAGTTAGGTTACACGTACAACTTCGGTTCCTTCTGGTCATTTGGCGAGAGTTATGAACAGCGAGCTTCTACCGGTACAACTTGTTGCAACTGGAGTTGACCGGTTTAGTATTTTGTACGTATTTTACCGATTAACATCGATTTGGGTGATTCCAAGTGGCCAGTAAAATAGACTTCAGGAGAACAAAACTTAAAGAGAGAAGGTATCGCTAAATTCTGATCATAAGTAGCCAAAATACACTCGAAGTGAGTACATGTACAGCCCATTTCTGCGTCGATTAATCCTTAGAGTAGTCAGGAGTTGTTTGAGGACGTAACTAAAGTTCGGTGCTCAGTGGGTGATTCAGTTGGAATAGAACCCTTAGCACCTTAGATTTAAACTATTATAAGGACATAGTGTCAAAATATGAGGTTGAGCCCAGGAAAAATTAGTAATACAAACGGTCACGAAAAATGGTAAAATGACTAGTTGGCACCCAGAAAATGCCATAACTTTACTAGTTGGATGATCGATTAGTTGATTCCAATTTCTACATAAAGTAGAATCATAGAGGGAATAAGAATACATAGGTTGCATAATGTACAGAGAGTATAGAAAGGTATAGGAATATGTCATAGATATGATAGGTATAAGTGTAAAATATAATAAGATGTGATGGAAACATGCTTAAGTAAGATATGATAATTAAAGTACACGAATGATAGGCACATATGCATATAAGATTAATAACTATAGAATATAAAGCGTGTATGATAGGATTATATGATAGATATACTTAAATGAATAGATGAGTATGCTGGGAACAAATGATAGGAATACGTAAAGATAACTTTTGACAGCATTTCATTTTATTTGTAGTATAAGATAGATATACTAGAAAAGTAAGATGAACACGCTAGGAATATATGATGAACAAGAACTAAATGATGAAAGAAAATTACATAGATATATGTATTATAGATATATAGAGAGCCAGGAAATGTAAACTACGAGTTATGGGAACTATCTGAGAGTAAAGTAATGATGAGTATATATGCATAAGCCGATTATGATAACAATAGTTGATACGTACTTATGAGATATGTCTGAAAATGTAATATTGATTGTACACCTTGCAGAACTGAGTGAGAGGGGATAGATAGGCATGCCTATAGGGAGAATCTACAGTTGTTGCGGCATATTCATGAGCCAGAGAGATTGAAGGGCCCGTTTGGGTCGATGATATAGATCCGTTTGGATCGGGTGTGGCGCAGTCTGCAATAGATGAAATCCTTTGCCTCGTACGGTGATGTAGTACCTTCGGTACATATGGCATATGACATAGGTCAGCACACATCTCGTGCAGGTGATGATACCTTCGAGTATTAACGAGGAGAGATCCTTTGTCTCGTACGGTGATGGTACCAATTTGCGCTCGATTATTTCTGAATCCATGGAGTGACTACGAACCCTTAGAAAATAAAGAAAAAAGGAAAAGTACACAAGGATATATATATAGAAAAGTATATATCTGATATGATATGAGAAAAGCACTCTAGCCTTGCTATACGATGAAAGTAGAACGATTACAAAGAATAAAGTACATTATAACTGATATATGAAAATGAGTATAAAAACCACAAAGAAAAGTAGGAATAGTACGGATAACAGGATATGACGATCTGAGATGAACACCTATAACAGGAAAGTATCTACAATAGTACAAGTATAGAAATTGAAGAATGAAATAAATCATAAATAGAAAGATGAAAAGATATAGACTAGAGACATGCTATGTAACTTGACAAAGGAGCTAGGAACATTGAAAAAGACATATAACAAGCGTGAAAGATGAACACCCAGGACAAGTATAGGAATATGTAAAATTTTCCAGCGATAGGAATACGAGAAAAAGTATAAATCAAGGAGATACTAAAGACATAGAACATGTAATAGAAAAGATTGACATACAATAGGAATATACAGATGATAAAGATTTAAGTCATAGAAATATGTTTTGAATGTTTATCATGCATGTATATAGCTTGTGACCATTCGCCATTGGTGGTTGTCCATTAACTTATGTTCCCATGAGAAAAGCGTAAAAAGCTTGCTTGCAGATTATTCAATCGTGTAGATGAAACCCCGAAGAGCGAGGGATGAAGACGAGGACATTCCATGACAAATGAAATGAGCTTAGAGATAGGTGCTTACCGTGCCTTGCAAATCTCGATGTTTGTAATAGAAGTGTACATGTATAGAAATAGATGGGACTACGTGCTGTGTATAGATTGTGACGGACACCACTCCGGTGGTAGTTCTTTTGTATATGTACAAATGAGACGTTTACATTATTCTGCGAAATTGTTTGTGCACCCGATAAGTCACAGTCTGACTACGAGAAAACGGTCGATAAAGGTCCCCATTATATAGTATATATAGTATCGCGCCATGGGCCTTCACGGCCCGGGGATCCGCCCCGTCGGGTCGGGAGGCGGGATCGGGGGCGTGGCGACATCGGTCTTCGTTTTGACGTTTATTTTATATTTAATCACGTGGTACGTAATTTGGATACGATTTGTGATTTAGTGTGTATCTTGGTGCAATTGGTGCAAAAGAGCGGGCTTTGGAGCGATTTTTGGGCGGCGAGGAGGCAATGTGGGATAGTTTGGCGTGCGGCGACGTCCCAGCGTCGCGACGTCTGCCTAGTCGTGACGATCAACGTCCCGACGTTGAAGTCGATATATAAAGAAGTCAAACAATGGCGGCGTCGACGCTCTGACAGCGTCCCACGATGTCGCGGCGTCGTAGCCAGTTTCTCCTTTCAGTGACGAGGCAAATGGGAGCGGAATTTGAGGGATCGGAGTGGAGTCATTACAAACCAAGGCGCGAATCGGAGCTTGGTGACATGATCGGGAGAAGGAAGGACGTGGGTGTAATTTATAACATTTTTGGATGTTAGAAATGATCAAACTTCTGCTCTTTGTAAACTTATTGATATTTTCTTATTCATTATGTTCTAGATCTATACAGGGTATTGTTGAACCACTGTCTACGTTGAATGGATTAAAGTTTGTGTTTATATTATTCATTGATTTATGATTCATTATCATCGCTTTACATCTATTGGATAAAATTATGGTAATGTTTGTGACATTAGTATGATCATAAGAGATCGAGATTAGAGATGAGGAATACTGGGATATGAGTAGAGCAACCGCTGGTTGATTCGGTGAAATAAGAGATATTCCCAGATCCAGGAAGGTGGCAATTAAGTTCGAACATTTAGCATTTGAGATTACCAGTTGGGGTAGAGACCTGCACCCGACTCTACCACTAGAGATCAGGCGAATACACCTGGGGAGAGGGGAATATATAAATGAGCAGATCACCTTGCTGTAATAAATCATAAATAGATGAATAATATCATCTTCTTAAAGAAAATAATCCATCGAGAAAGTGGCGGGAGACACCAGCTGATCTCCACTAAATAATGATGGATTCAAATCGGTAGTTTAGTTTACATTCAAACCTTAGTACCCTTCCACGCATTGTGTATATCAGATAATATTGAAAAGCGATTCTCATAAATCAACACACATCCTATTGGATTGATATCTATACCATTGACTATATTGCCAGAGCGACAGCGTGCGCCCACGCACAAGGCATACATTTTACACACCTTTTCGGCACATGTCATACTGAAAATAAATAAGCGTGAACTAAAATTAAGAAGACTAACGTTAAATATATACGGAAAAAAAATTCACGAGGACTTGTGATAGGGATCCGCAGTCATTCATCAGTCATCATTTTCACTTGGCACCATCGACGCGGCATATTTGATTCGAGTGAGCGAAATTTAGTAGGTGTCTGGAATCAACAAAATTTGTATCTAGGGTTCCCTGCATCGTAGCAAAGCTCTTGCGGTATAGTGGTCTAGGTCGAACACGGGATGGAGTTTTCTTCGTGAGAGAGAGAGTTACAGTGGATTGAAAATGGTGTCTCTTTGGATTTTTAGGATTTGTGTAAAGCAGTGTGTGAATGTTTGAAACTAAAAACAAATTAAATAAAAAGTTAAGGAGAACTCCTTGAGAGTCTCGAGCCCTTTGAGCTTGGGTTCTAAAGTAAGCTAACATGTGCTCATGTCTTTTTCCTAGCGTTAGGAGGATGACATATAGTCATTTCCGGCCGGATCTTCATTAGCTTTAAAATCTAAACCCTAAGAGTTTTCCTCTTGAAAAATAGCATTGATGGCGTAAATGCTCCCGGATGGTAAGAACACACCTGTAAACCTACCTACAGGTGACTAATAGGAGACAACTAAGCGGGCATCGGTGGATCTAGTGATAAGTATCCACTAAGAAGCCAAAGCTTGCCAAACCACCGTTGGGAGGCATGCTAAGAGATTTAACCACAAGGTGAGAAACTGAGAAACACAAACACCCATAAATGCATAGCATGAGAACATGTGCGACTTATCTGAAAACTAGCACCCAGTGCTTCCCCTTGAGGATGATGGGGTTAGTAGAACATCCCTTGATTTGTCATCATCAAGGGGGTGTTTGGCTACCAAAACTTATGAAAATGAAGAAGGAGAGGAGAGAAAATCACAAAACCCTGACCAAGGAGAGGAAGCTTCGTGTTGATTTTCTTGTTGATTGATGGTGAAAGATTGATTGAGAACACAAAGCAGGTAGACTTATATTGGTCTTTCGAAACGAGGAAATTACAACTTCCATGTCTGAAAGTAAAATTACATCAAGGGCAAATTTGTACAAAGCCAGAAATAAGCGGGTCAAAAGCGTGGTAACGGGTCTGCGGGGGAGTAGTGTTGCGAGAAATTTAGCATCTGTGAAAGAATTTGCGGGTTATTTTATGACTCTGTAAATTTCATTGCCTTCTTTCTCTTTTGCATTTGCTCCAAATCTCCTCTGATTCGATCATGCATCTTTGAATTCAGCTCAGGTTCATCGTGTTTGAATCGGATTGAAGATGAGATTCAAACCAGCTATGAAACTACTAAAAATAACTTCTAATGTGATCGGTAGCAAGAGTCGAGACCTCGTACTATCAATTGGGTTATTTAAGTTGTTAGTACACAAAAGGTGCTTGAAACTTACTGCAATAACCGGGCTCGAAATAGTATAATGGTACTAAATAGTACCATATAGTACTAACAACTTAATTGAAGGCTTTGGAAAGCCCGATATAATCTTGCAAAAGGGGACTAGGTTCCACATCAAGGATGCATTATATTCTAACAAATCCACAAGAAATTTGCTTAGTTTTAAAGATATTCGCAAAAATGGATATCATATTGAAACCATGAATGATAGTAATAAAGAGTGTCTTTATATTACCTCTATTGTTTCTGGCCAGAAACTTGTTGTTGAGACACTCTCAGCTTTCTCCATTGGGTTATATCATACAACTATAAAGCTTATTGAGTCATATGTTGCCGTTAACCAGAAGTTCAATGACCCAAAGACTTTTGTCCTTTAGCATGACAGACTAGGTCACCCTGGATCTTCAATGATAAGAATGATCATAGAAAACTCTGAGGCGAATTAAAAACCAAAGATCCTTTTGTCACATGAATACCCATGTGTTGTGTGCTCCACAAGGCAAATTGATGGTGGATCATCTCATACGAGTCAAGTTTGGGTGCAATATTTTAGAAAGAGTGCAGCGGGGACATTTGTGGACCCATTCATCTTTATGGACCTTTTCGGTGCTTCATGGTCCTAATAGATTTCGAGATGGTCTCATGGCCCATCCTTGCGGCCAGTAATATTGCGCTACCCCTAGACTCCTTGCAAATAATAAGATTCAAGCATAATTTCTTGATTACTCCGTCGAAATAGACTTGATAATCTTTGTGAGTTCTCAGCTTTAAACAATTATTACATCCGGTCGGGATAAACATTGAGCATCCTGTTGCTCACACTCATACCTAAAATGGTTTAGTAGAATCCCTTATCAAGCGTCTTCAGTTAATAGCCATACCACTATTAATGAAAACTAAATTATCCTCTTCAACATGGGGACATGCTATTATTAAATGCTGAAACAGTTCATATTCAACCTCACGCCTGCAGATATGCCCGCCTCCCGGCTTGTACTCGGCAGAGCCACGGAAATATATCTCATATAAGAATATTTGGTTGTGCAGGAATTTATAGCCCTTGATTGCAACCCTTCGCACTAAAAATGGGTCCACAAAGAAGACTTTTGGATTTATGTGGGATATGATTCTCCTTCCAATCATAAGTACCATGAATGGCGGGAGATGTTTTTACAACATGTTTTTCTTTGTTGTCATTTTAATGAAATTTATTCCCACAAATGGGGAGAAAGTGGTTGAGAGCGACGAGTATCATGGAATGCATCGCCAATGTCTCATTTTGATCACATTACAAATCAAAGTGGCTTGGAAGTTCAAATGATCATTCATTTGCAAAATCTTACAAATCAATTGCTTGATGCATTCACTAATACAAAGAAAGTGACAAAGTCTGTGTCCGTACAAAGCCTCCAGCCACAGTTGATGTCCACGAAGGATAACTAACAAATGAATCCCAAAAAAATTTACTGCCTACAGTGGAGACCTTTTGAACCGAAGATACAAGTCCTCGAAAGAGGGAGAACACAAAGACATATGATGTAATATAGAACATGATAGCATGCAAAGGCATATGTTGTTGAGGACCTGAAGGGTCCACAACAAAGTAGCCCTTGAAGAAGCACGGTACCACAAAAATAGTAAAATCTCAATAAGTTATATTACTAAAAAGGAGATAAATGGGATCGAGCTTGATATTTGTGATTATGATATTTTTGTTTCGAGTGACAGACATCATAAAAATTGATGAGATCTGATACAAAATGTAAGAAATCATCGAAATATAAATGATTGGTCAAAATGGAAAAAAGTTATGCAGGCAGAATTAAACTCGTTAATGAAACGAGAAGTTTTTGGACCTATAGTCCAAACACCTAAAGGTATGAAGCATGTTGGGTACAAATGAGTATTTATACGAAAGTGAAATGAGAATAATGAGATCATGAGATATAAATGTTAGTAACCTGAGGGTTCTTAGAAGGGCTTTGATATTGACTACGAGGAAACATATTCACTTGTAATGGACTTTACCCGATCACTTTAGTTTTTAATAAGCTTTGCGGGTCTACGAGTGTTATGTCTCATAGATGTGCATTCCTGGCTTCTATATGTGGATCCATGATAATAACATATATATAAAAAAATCTACAAAAAAAGGATTCTGGCATTCATGAAGTGTTAAATCGCAAAATCTCGTAGTATGTAAATGATCAGTCATAAGATCTTGTATGGATTAATGATATCAGGACATGTGTCTGATAAATGCAGCGAGTATTTATAAGAAGAATTATACTAACAGCACATATACACAGCCATTTTATTAAGAAATCAAAAATGGATTTGCATTATTATGGTATATGTTGATGATCCTATAATCCTTAATTAGGAATTCCAGAAGAAGCTCATAAGAGTGACAAGTGCTTAAAGAGTCAAGATAGAGATATTGGAAAAACAAAATTTTACAATGGGATTACAGGATAGGTACTTCCTTACTAGCATTTGGTTCATAATCATTATCTGCAGAAAATTTTAAAAGCGCTTTTATATGAATGATGTAGCACTTTGACTGCCTGATGGTTGTCAGTTTCTTGATGTAAAAAGGTAGTTTCATCTTGTGAAAGGGTGAGGGCTACGTTTGATCACTGAAGTCTGATATCTTGATGTGACGTGATGCCTGTGTATCTTATGCTTGTGCAGCCCAGGATATTGGCACTCTGTCCAATCTGACATGCGGTATAGTTATGCCAACCAGAGAGTGTGGATTGTTCAAACACGTATTGCGTCTCTTAAAGACATATGATGTGAGATCATACATTCAAAGGAATTAGAAACTGTCCGCGCAGATGTGCGGATGTCGAGTGTCTTTCCTTTTCCCACAAAGCTCGATTCCAAGCGGGATGTATTTGGTGCCAATGTTGCTATCATGGAAATCTGTCGAAGGCAAACAATAGTAGCCACGTCGATTGATCATTCGAAATCTTGGCCTTGCGTGGCCAGGTTGTGAATATATGGTTAAGTGTCCAAACTGTGTCCAATCATGTGGCCTCCACCAAAAACAAATCAAAGCATTGTTGAAGATAGTATTGTGCGTTGCATGAATAAAGCGAATACATCAAGGAGATAGGATTAAGCGTGTCTCGAGGATTCTTTACTCATGGTACATAAAAGAATGGTGAGATTGACGTTAAATAATCTGTTCGAGTGATGTCTTTATGAACTTGTTCTCAAAGCATTCTTGTAACAAGTCAGAGGTGTCACAGGTGTAATCTTGTGAGGTGTATAGGTATCGAGTGTCACGTGTAGTATTTTGGAGGCTAAAGTAGAAATGAAAGTTTATGGAACTTGGAATTTGTGGTATTAAGCTAGAAGTCTGATGGTCAATTAAGCGAGGATATGGAAATCATGTCTCAGTGAGATGGAAGCATTGTCATGATTTCGAAAGTTGGAATTCTGATATTTAAATCTTGAGAATAATTTACGATTAAGGGAAGGAGGGAGGAAAGTTGAGGGTGAAAGTATAATTAATGAGTTTAAATAGTAAAATAATAATAATGAATTCTTGTGGTACCGAGTCTCGAGAGTGCACAGATGCCGGATGGCTGAAACCGGACTTGGCCAGTTAAGTTCGTCGCAATCTGAGTAATGCAGAAAAGTTCGTTTAATTGAGGAGACGGTCGAGATATTTGCAATTCCCAGGCGGCTTGAGTTTAGAGTGAAGCACGAAAGCGGGATTTTAGAAAATTAGAAAAATGGCGAATCTTAGGGAAGTATTCGATTAAGATAAGGAAGTGGCTTGGAATCAAGTGTTTGGTGCAAAAGCAGACGAAGAAAGAAAGAAAAGACAACAGATTCCACATAAAAAAAAAAAAAAAAAAAACAAAAACAAATAAAGTAACAAACCTCTTCGACGACGGACAGGACAGGACGAACAGATTACAGAAGATTTTTTTTATTTTTTAACCTTGCTTTTGGATTTATTTCAGACTAGAGAAAAATCCCGTGATCGGATTTAGTCGGGATAAGCAGCGAGAAAGTCTTCCTGCTGACGAGAGTCTACTGGCGTAGTCTGAAAGCATGGAGGATTCGTAGAAATTCGGTAAATATCACGGCCGAATTTTTGGTTTTTGCCGGATCACGTCGTTCCAATTAGTTGTTTTGGATGAGTTTAAGGATTCTTCTACCTACTGTGACGAGGCTACGCGTGGACCAGCTGAAATCTTGGAACTTTTAGTCTGGCTGAGAAGGGAGTGGGAATTTCACTCTTTTGTGTTATTCGGTACAAAGACATATAATGGGCTTTGGAATGTGTAGAGCCAATAAGTTTAGTCACGAGAGATTTTTTAAGTAGTTTAGGAATTTTTAGAATTTTAGGAAATTTTAGGAAGTTTGGGACTATTTTTCGGACCGGTCCAGTGAATTTGGAGTTGTTTCGAGACCGGTTTGTAGGATTATTCGGGATTTTATTCGGACAGTCGGACAGAATTTTCGAGTGTTTTCGGGTGTTTTTAGTATATGGAAAGTCGGCTGTAGTGAATCTGTGCATATGCCTGTGAATGGCATTTGGGTAGTATTTTACGAAAATTTTGGTGTAGCCAAAGTGTGCAAATTAGTTGTCTTGACGTGTGTAGTCCCAATATGCACCTTAGGTGTGTAGGAAGTGTGAGGCGGGAAAGTTGTGGGAGGAGAGGGAGGGGGCACTTTGTGCTGAGATTTAGCAGCAAAGGTAGAGTGATGACTTCACTTCATTCCAAAATCTGATGTATTATGTGTATTATAAAGCCCATTTTCTGCTAGTATTTCGTAGTTTAGTTAACCCAATTTAAAGCAGCAATGGTAATCAACGAATGGTTTTAGTTAAAGCATAGTGAAAGCAAACATTAGTTTAAACAAAATAAATTTCCCAACCAACAATAGTAAGTAATTGGTTTAAATTGTAAAAAACCATTTTAACAACAACCAAAGTAAGTAAATGGTTTTGAATAATTAATAGGCACCGGCAGCGAAATGGTTTAAATTGTAAAAGCCAATTTTAAGCGCAGCAATGACGGCAATGAATGTTTATTGAAAACGATTCTATAGTTCTAGCGAGAAAGCAGGTCGGAGGCCTTAAGTCTCGTCTTGTGGTGGTGTTAGGATCACCATACGTACGTTTAGTTTTACTGGTCGCCAAGCTTGGGACATCGTCATTACATTTAAAGGCGAGTGGCACGTATGGGAGTATATAAGGTTATGATCTAGCTACGTATGGTGATGGCCAAGGGTCGATGTGTCGCAGGAGAAAAAAAAGTGATGCGGACAGGGTCTCGTAAACACGGTCGCAGGAAACTTCGGAGTGTTCGGTACTAGAATCTGAGTAAGCAAAATAGACTCCGATGGTTGATGTTTTATAAGCGCCAATATACGAGTTTTGAAAAATCGTGAATTTGGTTCCCACGGCCTCGCCGGGCTTAGGAGGATTTTAAAAACAAGCGGTTGAGCCAATTTCAGTTTAGATTTAAGCGATCAGTTGAGCCAAATCAGATGGGATTTTAAAGCAAGCGGTTGGCCAGGCTCAGATTTTATTTTCAAGAATCTTGAGCCAGACTCAGAGTTTTATGAAAAAGTTTTGAGAAACTTACCATGAGTTTGTGAAAGGTTTAAAGCTTTGAAGCCAGACAAAGCTAATGAAAAGAAATTTGATTTATAAACTTCTAAACAAATAAAAATGATAAGAGTTTATAAAACTTTAAAGAAAAGCGAAGCAAGCTAATTAAGAAAAGTTTTAGAAAGCTACAAGCAATGCCAACAAATACAAAGACTACGGAAAATAATTGTAAAGAGAGTTTCACGAGTTTGAGATGTTTTAGGAAAGAAAAACATTTTATAAAACCTTACACCCAGGCTGGTTTAAAGCTCATTATTTTGTATTTTAAAAACATTTTAAGTGCAGTCTGTGAGCCTTTGGAGCATAATAGGGTTTGTCACGACATTATCTGATCTTTGATAGTAAGAATATTAAGTAAGAAATACTTTTAATGTATAATGGAACATATGTAATATGCGCCATTAGTTTGTGAGAATGTGTTGGTATGCCGGTTGCCATATTTTGGACCATAGTGTAAATTGGATGTATACGGGATTTGAATTTGACCCCAATAATATGCGATGTCGTTATGCTAGAAATTTTAGTCATAAGGTTAGAAAAGAAAAATTTTTATAGGTTTTGCGGCGATACGGCCGCTACGGGAGTTTAGTCGTTGGGGAGTGCTGTTTGGGGATTTATGTGAGTGGCGAAACACGCCCGCTCCTTAGAAGGGGTCGGGGTGTGTCAACATGTGGTATCGGAGCGGGTTGTATATAACACCGGGACTTGAGTGAAAGGAAGGAAGGAAATTTTGAAGCAAGGGTGGTGAGGTGGTGCTTTGGGATGAGATGATACCACCTTGGTGTGGTATCGGGAACCTCTCAGCCTCAAACAGCAACCCATTGCATGTTCGTATTAAAGTACGCCCATATCAGTGTACCAAAGTGTTAATGGGTTGATATTTTTGGGTCTGACACTATGAGTGGGGACGCAGAGATCGTCATAGGAGGATTATTCCGTGGTGTCACGACGTCACCCGAAATCATGTGAGAGATGAGCCACGTGGATTATTGGTTACTAAAACTCATGAATCGGCCTGATGGCGGTCATTTGGATCATAACGCCACGAGGAAGGAGCTCGAATCTTGGATTGTTCTGTGAAACGAAACGAGTGGCGCAGTTAACAAATAGTGCCTGCGGCAGAAATGGGTGGCGACCTCCACTACCATGGGAGGTTATGGAGCACTGGGAGGTCGATGAAGTCTGGAAGTGGCGTATTGTATGTGGTGTGGTGATCCGAGGCGGCTGGTTATGGTGAGCAGAAATAAATAAAGTTTATGGTATGGGGTACACGGATAGCAAACAAAATTAACTGAAGGCTTTCAAACTGTGCGACAGAGGGCTAAAAGATTAGTGGGATCTTAGTAGAAAGGAGGTATCGATGGCATATCATGGTTGATTCGGTAATGCTTGATGAATTTTATAGTCGTAAGGATTCAAAAATTGAGGAGTTATTCTTCAAGTTAAGAGACGAGAAAAGCATATGATGCCGAATGAGAGAAGAAGTTCTGAATTTGTTAGATTGGTTCCCTATATTCAGCGGGATGAAGTCTACGAAGTGCAAGGTTTTTATCAGCGGGACTACGGGACGGATCGAAGTGCATTTATGGGTGGTTCCTCGGAGGTAGATTTGGGGACTTAGTAGGAGCCGCTCGAGGGTTGAGCAAAACACTACGATATGTCGAGTGAGCGGAAAAATAAAGAGTAGAGGGGTGCGCGGGCACGTCGACAAAGCCTCGGGGTGTGATGCGAGAAGAAGAAGCAAGGCGGAGGTTATAGGAGGCCGAGGTGCGGAATTCGAGAGGAGCTATCTCTACAGTCGAGATCGGTGAGGGCCAGGTTTGCTGCGGTGACGCGGAGTATTCCTCCTGTATGTCACATGTGTCAGAAGCGACACCATGGGGAGTGTAGGAGATTCAGTATAGGGTGTTTCCACTATGGCCAGGAAGGCCATTACATTAGGGAGTGCCCTCGTGATTGGTCACGGAGACATCGGTAGCGATCTAGCTACCGGTGCCGAGGATGAGCACACGGTCGTCGGGAGAGGTGTCCCTGGCGAGAGGGGCTGACAGTACTTCGGGTAGAGGTGGTATGGTAGAGGTAGAGGCGGTGCCAGGGATCTGACGACCGCTCGAGACGGGGTTTATCTTGTGACTCGGCCAAAGATGCAAATGCGACTCGGATGTGGTCCAGCGGTATTATTTCTATCCTTAGTGACATGATGCATATGTTAGTGGACCCGGGAGCTCGCATTCATTTGCATCAGTGGAATTCTTGGAGTCGTTTTGGACGAGACCCGACCATTAGAGGTCGTATGGGGTTTCCTTCCGGTTGGAGATCGGATTAATTGCGAGATAGAGTAGTCGAATGGTAGAGTTCGATTGAGGACGGGAGTTCAATGGATCTTGTAACTTTAGATATGAGGACTTTGATGTGGTTCTCGGTATGGATTGGCTATCTCGCCATAGAGCCCACGTTAGTTGTATAAAAGGAGTAAAAATTTGAATAGGCCGGGGAAGTGGAGGTAAAGTTGGAGAATAAGTAGACGAGTTATCTTCCAATATGATCTCCGCCGTGTGTGGCGAGAATCTTAACGTAGGGTTGGCGAGTTATCTAGCTTATGTGGTGGGAGGGAAGGAGGATTAGTGGATGAGATTGGAGTTGTTAGAGTTCCCGGATGTATTCCCCGAATGATATTCTGAATTTCCTCGAGAAGAGAGGTGGAGTTCACCATGATTTTGATCGGGGCCGAGCCCATTTCCATTCTCCTTATAGGATGGCTCTATGAGGATTGAGAGAGCTTGGGGCTCAGTTAGAAGAATTGGTAAGTAAGGGATTCATTCGTAGAGGCATCGTAGGGAGCTCGGTTCTCTTCGTGAAAAAGAAAGATGGGAGTTTGCGGTTCTGTACTCAGATTACAGAGGCAGCTGAACAAAGTTACCATCCGCAATCAGTATCCACTCCCTAGGATCAATGAGTTATTGATCGGCTCAGGAGTCAGGTGTACTCGAATTTGAGGTCGGGGTATCATCGGTTGAGGTGCGGGAGGTGATGTTCCTAGGCGCATTAGGAGACACATACCGGACATTATGAGTTTAGTGATGCCGTTTGGCTTGACTAATGTCTTTCGTGGCGTTTATGGATTTGATGGGCCGCGTTATTCGGTACGCGTGTTGGATAGGTTCGGTCATAGTCTTTATTGATGATATCCTAGTGTATTCGGGTAGTTCAGGAGGAGACATTCAGGCTTTGAGGATTGTGTTGCAGACCCTAAGGGGGAGGCAGTTGTATGCCAAGTTGAGCAAATTCGGTTTGAAAGCTGACAAGGTGGCATTCTAGATCAAGTATGTGATCTCGGTTGAGGGTGAGTGTGGATCCCAGAGAAAATAGAAGGCGTAGTGAAGTACAAGCCCCTTGAAAAGAATGTGTCGGAGGTGAAGCTTCCTTGGTTTGCGAGGATGTGCAGGAAGTTTGTTGAGGGGTTCTCGAGATACTTGACCCAGTACGTGAGGAAAGATGTCAGTATGATTGGGTAGATGCATGTCGAGAGTTTGAGGAGGTTGGAGGAAGATTGACTTGACTCAGTTCTAGCTTTACCCGATGGAAAGATGGATTTGTAGTTTATGAGTGATGCTTCCAGGCAAGGCCTTGGTTGTGTTTGATGCAAAATGATAGGGTGATTGCATATGCCTCAAGGCAATGAAGCATGAGGAGAATTACCACACGATTTAGGCGGTCGTGTTTACTAAAAATATGGAGACATTATTTATATGGTGTTCCTTGCAGGATCTTCTGAGATCATAAGAGTCTTCAATATATTTTCAGAAGAAGGTTAGGCTTTGAGGCAAGAAGATGGCTTGAGTTGATTAAGGACTAAACATCTTATTGAGTACACCATCCGGGGAAAGCTAATGTCGTAACGGATGCCTTGAGTAGGCGACCCGGAGAGTTCTTTGTCTCGTATGGATCGAGTTATCTTATTGTTGGTGGATCCCCAAGAGCTGGGGGTGATATTGGAGGTGAGGATTCGAGAGCACTTGTTAGCCACATTTCATGTGACCTCTCCCAGTGGATCGGATTCTAGCGGGCGGTCGGGATAAGCGGATGTGAAGCAAGGAGAGATAGAAAAGGAAGAAAACGAGTTTCAAATCGGAGATGGCAACATTAGTGAAAGAATGAGAATGTGTGTGCGGAAGTATAGCGGCGAAGAGACATTATGGAAGAAGCACATTCATGTCGTATGCTATGCATCAGGTGATACAGATGTATAGGACTTTAAAGAACATTACTAGTGGAATGGGATGAAGAAAGGAAATCGCGGGTTTTTCGTTTAGGTGCCTAACGTCGGCAGAATTGAAGCGAGAGAGCATCGAAGGTAGCGAGGGAAGATCTGACTACTCCCACTGTTCCAGTATGGAAATGGGAGAAGATCACTATGAATTTTTGTTACGAGGTCCAGGACTCGGAGGCAACATGATGCAATAGGTAATAGTTGAAGTCGTTTAACGAAGTCTGCCATTTCTACCGATTAATGTTACGAAGAAGATTGCTTTGAAAAGTTGGTAAATTGTATGTAGATGAGAGATAGTGAGACTTCATGGGGTTGGATTAGATGGTTCGGATCGAGACCCGGGTTCGCAATCCAGGTTTTGGCACAGTTTGCAAACAACTTTGGAAATTTTCGCCTTCATTTAGCCACGGCATTTCATCCTCGAGACCGGATGGCGGTGGCGAGGAGAGGACCATTCGGACGTTAGAGGATATCTTCGAGAGCTTGTGTCTTGAATTCAAAGGAAGTTGGATCTTCCGCTTAGCACTAATGGGTTGCTTATAACCATGCTTCTCAAGCCCGGTATAGATGGCTCCATTTGAGGCGTTATGGGGAAATGTAGGACTCCGGTGTCTTTGGGATGAGGTTGAAGGTGAAAGAGATTTAGTAGGCCACTGAACTAGTAGAGATCACTTCAAAAGTGAAGGTTGTTCGTGATAAGCTTTGAAGATAGCGAGATGACGAGAAAGTTATCTGGGACAGCAGTGTCATTGCTTCTTGCGGTTTGAGATGGGTAATGCAGAAGTCTTTGAAGATTGCTTGGAAGGTTCTTGAGGATTGGGAGCGAGGGCGAGAGTGGTCAAGATATATATAAGACCTTATGAAATTGAGTAAGGTGGAATTTAGTAGGCTTCTGATTGAGGATTCTTGCGAGTTATGAATCGTAATCGTTATGTGTCGATGTGAAATATCATGAGATCCTTGGCGTAGTATTGAGAGAGCAACCAGTGCAGTTAAAGGAAAATTTGACTTATGAGGAGATACCTGTGTAGATTGTACATCGCGAGCATGAGTCGATGAGAGCCCAATTGATTCCTTTAGTTAAGAGTATTATGGAAGAATCGTGAGAGGCGGCTACTTAGGGCCAAAGTCGAGATCTTGTAGTGATACACCTCACTTATTTTCGGGATGTGAGGTATTTTAATTCTTTATTTTGGAGTTTAATTTATTCATTTGAGGAATGAAATGTTCTGGGGAGGAGGATTTTGTAATACGAATCCAGGAGTGTACGATGCGTGATGCGTAGGGGTGTATAAGGTATCGAAGTGTACGTGTAGTATTTTGGAGCCCCAAGTAGAAATGAAAGTTTATGGAACCAGGAATTTGAGTATTAAATAAGGGTCTGATGGTCGTTAAGCGAGGATATGCGTCATGTCAGTAGGATGGTATGTCTGATTTAGTTGGAATTGCGATATTTTAAATCTTGAGACGAATTTGCAGTGGGAAAGGTGAAATTTAGCAGTACTAATTAATGGAAGTTTAAATAATATTAAAAATAATAATAATGAATTAGCAGGAATTTTAGAGTCTAGAAAATTCTCTAGTCTCGGATAATAAGTAGTTACTTGTAGTTAAGTTCGATGGCAATCTAGTGACACAGAAAAGTTCGTTTAATTCAGGGACGGTCGGAATATTTCACAATTGGCGACAGTTTAGAGTGAAGCACAGCAGGTTCAGAAAATTAAAATGGTAATCTTGCAAAGAATATTGAATTAAGATAAAGTGGCTTGGAATGAAAATAAATTGTTGGTGAAGCAGACTGGAAAAGAAAGAAAAAGGGACATGTGGGTCCCACATAAAGAATTAAAAAAAAAAAAAAAAAAAAAAACAAAAACAAAAAAACAAATAAAAGTAACAAACCTCTTGACTGACGGACGGACGGACGAACAGATTACAGAGAAGATTTTTAATTTTTATTGCTTTTAGTTTATTTACGATTCTGAAAAATCGTGAGTCGGATTTAAGTCGGGATAAGCCTTCGAAAAGTCTTTCTGCCTTGACGAGAAATTTCTGCGTGAAATCACCAAAAGCAACGAGGATTGTGAGAATTCGAGGGTAAATGTCACGAAAAGGCGAATTTTTAGTTTTTCTGGATGCAATCGATTAGTGGTCGGAATTTTCGGACCAAGTTTAAGTCTTCTCTGTGACGAGGAGGCTACTTGTGTTGGACCCAGCACGAAAATCTTGGGCACTGGTGGCTCGAAGTGGGAGATTTTCTCTTGTGTTCGGTACAAGTATATAATGGAGCTGGAATATTCTTAGAAGTAATAAATTTAGTCGGGATTTTGGGGCGAGTTTAGGAATTTTAGAGATTTTTAGGAGATTTTAGGAAATTTTGGAGACTACATTTTCGGACGATCCGGGCTGAATTTAGATTTGTTTCGAGACGATTTTAGTTAAAATTTAGGATTTTTATTCGAACAGTCAGGATGGAGTCTTCGAAATGTTTTCGGGTGTTTTAGGTATATGGAAAATCAAAACAGTAGAATCTGGCCAGTATCTTGTGAATGGCATTTGGGGGAAGTATGTTGAGAAGGAAATGACTGTGAGTGATGATAGCAGTGAGGGAGTGTGTTACTGAAGTGCTTGATTGTCAGCCGCGTGTGTGATCCCAATATGTCCCGGAGTGTGTGAAATTGCACGGCGGAAAGTTGTGGGCTGTCTTTGAGTTTAGCAGCAAAGAGGTGGAGTGTTACAAGCTACGTTTCGAATCAGTGTATTATTATAGTATTATTATAAAGCCCAATTTTCCTTGTTATTATTTCGTAGTTTGAGTTCAAGCCAGATTTTAACTTAATGATGAATTTGAAATCAGCCGAATGGTTTGAGTTAGCAATATTAGTGAAAGCAGCGTTAGTTTTAAATTGTAAGCGAATTTCGAAACTAAGCAACGAAGTAAGTAATTGGTTTTAAATTGTAAAAGCGAATTTTGTAATAATAGTAAATGGTTTTGAATAATTAAGCGTTTTGGCATCAGCGAAATGGTTTAATTGTAAAACCATTTTGAAAAACAAACGAAGCAAGCGGCGAGCAAAAGTGTTTGTGAAAAGCGGCCTTACCCCAGTTACATGGCGGTCGAGAATTGTTAAAATGCGTCTTGGCGGTGGTGTTAGGATGCAAATACGTGCGTTTTTGGTTTTGCGCGGTGTGAGCTTAGGGCGTCGTCGTGCGTTTAAAGGAGGCCAGGTGGCGCGTAGAATTATGGGTTATGAGGCTAGCTACGTATGGTGATGGCGGCCGGTCGATTCGTAAACCAGCTTGGAAAAAAAAGGTGATGCGGACGAGATCATGACAGCGATCGCCCATGAGAAACTAGGTGTTGTTTAGAGATCTGATGGCAAAAAATAGGCGCCGATGGTTGATGTTTTATAAACGTAATATCTGATTTTGAAAAATCGTAGTTAGTTCCCATCCCATGGGAACTAGGAGAGTTTTAAAGCGAACGGTTGGCGGCTCGATTTAGATTCCAGCTTGATCGGTTGAGCCAACCTCAAGGTGGGATTTTAAAAGCAACCCGGTTGAGCCCGGGCTCCGTTTATTTTTCAGAAATGCGGTTGAGCGAGAACAAAGTTTTTATGAAAAAGTTTTTGACTTAAAGCGAAAAGGTTTGTGAGTTTTAAGAAAACGAAACAGAGATAAAGCAGCAAAAGAAATTTGAGAAGTTTTATAAAAACACATGAAAAGCGAACAATTAGTTTTAAAACTTTAAAGAAAAGCGAACAATGGTAAGAAAAGTTTTAGAAGCTTTTCAAAAGCAAATGTAATGATAAAGAACGGAAAATAATTGTAAAGAGAGTTTCACAGGTTTTGAGATGTTTCAGGAAAAGAAAAAGCGTTTTATAAAACATCGCTCATTGAGCTCGTTGTTTCATTATTTTGTATTTTAAGCTATTTTAAAGGGTCATTAGTGCGCAAGGCTATTTGGAGCATAATAGGGTTCAATACGACGTTGTCTAGTCTTTATTAGTAAGAATATTAAGTAAGAAAATACTTTTAATATGTATAATGGAGCAATATGTATGTCGTAGAGTAGTTTTGTGAGAATGTGTTGGTATCTTGGGTTGTATATTTGGATATAGTGTAAATTGGATGTATACGGGATTTGGAATTGTTTATGCGGCCAGATTATCTTCTTAGAAATTTTATAAAATCATAAGGTTAGAAAGAAAAATTTTTATAGGAGGTTTTAGCCAGCGTGCGAACGTTTCGCGGAGTTTACAGTGTTCAGGAGGTAGCGGTGGGACATGTGGAGTGGCGGCCGCCATTTAGAAGGGTGGGGTAATGTCAGTGCAACTTGGCTGTTCAAGAAAACTTCAGATATAAGATTGGATCATGCCACGAAGGATGTTGGCAGCGAGGAAGTCCATTTATGACCCCAATGTTAGTGTTATCTCTTTTTAACTCTTTAAGTTTTTTAAATTGGGTTTCTTCCATGGAGTTTTAATGAGTCACGTTAAATGGGTGGTAATTGAGGAAAGTGTTATAAGCGAGTTTTGAAATGAATGAAGTCACCGGATTAATCATGACCGTGGATTCGGTTCGGTGTTTGCGATGAATGGATTAAATGCGGAATTACGTATACATAAATCATCATTAATACGTAATTAATACCCTCATTAATTCATACATTAATGAGGATATTAGATATCACTTTGGGAGCATAAATAGGTCTTCGCGCATGTATAATTTATCACTGAGAAAAAAAACAATATCTTCTCAATGCCCAACTACGCTAGCTACATCCCCAGCAGTATTTATATCTCTTGGGAAATTATCTTTATTTTTAAATACGTAAGAGGGGTATCTCCTTTGAATCGTCGATTCAGCCAGCGTTTTGAAATAAAGTACATAATTATATTTATATGTTATGTGACTTTGAACCACGTCAAATGAATGCATTGGTTAAAGGGTTGGGCAAGACATTGAAAAGATTCAGGTTCGTGTCTCCCCGAAAACATATTACTACAATTTTATAATATAGTAAATAAAAGTAAATAAATAAATGCACCAACATTGCATGTTGATGTCATTGATATATGATGATGCGATGAGGTGAGATTAGATATGCAAGGCTTGTGGAAGACATAATAATGGACTCCTAATATTTTTAATTGTTTTTCTTTCAAAAAAAAATATTTTTAATTGTTTTAATTGGTATTATTTTATTTAGCTTTTAATTTTTTTTTAATGTCTTTGTCTAATTAAAAAACTATATATACTAATATAAGAAAATTGTATACTTTATAATAAATTAAAACTTTTATGATTGATATTTCATGATTTAATTGAAACTTTTATGGTTTATTTAATGACACGTAGAACCTATTTATTAATTTGATCATTTAAATTATTATGAATTATAATTAATCCATCGATATTTAATATAAATAACATAGTAAACGAGTTAATATTGGTTAAATAATTAATTTACTTAATAATTAAATGGGTCAATTCAATCAATTTTGTGTTATACAAATTGACATGAATATAATTTGTTTATTAAATGAATTATACGGGTCAATAAAAATTTGATCAAAAGAAGATTAAACGAGTTCGTATCGGACTCACGGATCGTATCAAATTTTACCCGGCCTAGAGCAGGCAAAGATGCTATTAAGTGAGAAGGGGCTTAGGGTCGAATCGGACATGAATCTTAGAGTCAGAATATTCGGATCGGTAGATAAACCGGCCTGAAACAAAATAAATAAAAGCGATTATTCTGGCATTTCGTTCTGCAGCCCATTAGGAATAGCGCGCAATGTTTATGTTCTTCTGCAATGGGGTGTAGAGAAAGGCTCTTAATAGAATTTATATAAATAAATGAATGAATAGAAGCATCTAAATCCGGCCCTTTCCCTTTTCTACAAAAACCCTAGATTGCATCACTCCTGACTTTCTCTGTTACTCAGCTGATCCCATTTCTCGTGTGCCTTCGGAAGAACTCTCCTATTCAAAGGTGATCATCTCTCTCTCTCTGCCCACAAATCCGAATCTTGATTTCATCAATTCATCTTCTTTTTTTCAGATTGGTTTCAGTTTTTCTCGTTTCGCTCGCATTGAAAGCTGTTTGAAGTTGAAAAAGTAGTGGATTTCTTTTTCTTTTTTTTTAATATTTTTATCATGGAAACGAACGTGAATTTCGTTTGATTTTGTTGGGAGTTCGGTTATTTTTCTCGGGGAATGATTTCTAGAGAAACAAACGGGAGTTTTGGTTTTGGTTTTGTCTTTGTGATGGATTTGTGGTTCGTTTGGGGGAAAAGTTTTTTATAAGGAGAAGAATTTGAATTTTGCTCTTGAGCTTTATGAAGAGACTATTTGGCCGGAGAATTAGCGAATTGAGTGTAAAGTTTGGGTTTTCAATTTCTTTTTACTCTGATCATAATGTTTTCTACTAAACCAAACGGAGGTTTTGGTTGTTCCTTTCTGATGGGTTTGTATTTTGTTTATGTGTTCAGATCTAAATCGAAGGGAGACGTTTTTCCGATAAGCCATGGCTCTGGTGAGTGGCAGTGTATATTTCTTTTGAATATTCATTTCTGCAATTGACTTTGTGTGAAAAGCATGTTTGTTTTGTACGATTACCTTTATTTTATTTTATTTTCATATTACTTGTGGTGTAAAGTTGGAATTTCTTCCTCGCCCATCAGCTCCATTCATTCCAAATGTTCTTTTGTTTTCAACTTTGGATTTTCTGCAATTAGGGACAGAATCTGTTTGACAAAGGATTTAATTCCGAGCACAATGATCATCCCTTGAAGTAATGCATTTGTTTAATTCACTTTGCAGGTCTTGCATACAGGGAAAACAAACAAAAATGCTTACAAGACACTCATCGCTGCTGAGTACAGTGGTGTCAAAGTCGAACTGACTCAGAACTTTGAGATGGGTGTCTCAACTCTCCCGAGTTCCTGAAGATGAACCCTATCGGGAAGGTATAGTTTTCAATCAAAGCAAATTATCTATTGTACTTGTCTTTATGTTTGAAATATTCTAAAAGGATGTTATATTGATGTAGGTTCCCGTGTTAGAAACACCTGATGGTCCTATATTTGAGAGCAATGCCATAGCAAGATATGGTTAGACCACATTCATGGTTTCCTTTTGTTCCTCATTTGCATGTAGTGAAACTTACTGTTATATTTGTTGCTGCAGTCACTCGCCTGAAGACCGACAACCCCCTTTATGGCTCTTCTCCAATTGAATATGTAAGATCTTCTGTTCCCATCATCTTTTTTCTCATGTAATTTTTTTAGTTTTTCATATTTGTTTTCTGCATTGTGTTCATTACTGCCCATAAACGCATACAAATAAGTATTGTTGCTTTCTTGTGGACAATTAGGCTTATTATCTTCCGCCTCTTGTTTTTCCCAGGGCCTCATTGAGCAGTGGATTGATTTTGCCTCGTTGGAGATTGATACTAATATTTTGCTCTGGTTTAGACCAAGAATTGGGCGTGCTGTATACCTTCCTCCGGTTAGTGAATGATACATCTTTATCATTTTTCTCATTTCTCTGCTATACTTCACCCCACCCCTAGCCGAAAGAAAGAAAGGAAAGGGGGCTGGGCAAGGGTCAATATTCTTGTTTGCCTTTGAACATTGAATGGAAATCAGTAGTTCCTATGAGTTTTATTATAACCATGAAATGGAGGACTTACTATTTGTATGGCATTGAGTTTGAAATCTATCATTTCATATTGAGTGTTCTTTGGTTTTTGGGAAAGATGATGAAATGGATAATGCCCAAAACAGAGACTATGAGTCCAAAATTTGCTGCTTGCATAGAATTACATTTCTTACACCTTTTCTGGAATTAAAATTTGTTGAATCTTTCTATTAATGAAAATTATGGGTAGAGTCGAAACGTAAGAAAGGTTTCAACTGCTCAGGAGACACATCACTACTTGATTGTTTCTTGTGTTCTGTCTTTTTTCCTTCTTACAGAGTGTCTTCTATTGAGAGGATGGGCATGTGCCTTTTCATGTGAATGAAAATGAATGGAATGATTCATTTTCATGCAGCAGTTGTAATATTGTTGTACGATATTGTTCTTCCAAAAAAATTGTGCTCTTACATCATAATTGCATTCTACCATTTTGCTTTTTAGTTTAGGTCCTTGATAGTTTAATCCTTCCTGATAATAGTTTTCTGTGTATAGTTTGAGGAAGCTTCAATTGCTGCATTGAAGAGAGCGTTAGGCGCTTTGAACACACATCTTGCTTCAAACACTTTCCTGGTCGGGCATTGCGTCACCCTTGCTGACATTGTCATGACATACAGGTTGTATTTGAGTTCAGTCTGCTCATGACTAAGAGCTTTACCTCGGAGTTCCCTCATGTTGAGAGATACTTCTGGACCATGGTTAATCAACCAAATTTCAGCAAGATCTTGGGCGAGGTTAAGCAAACTGAATCGGTCCCACCTGTTCAGTCTGCAAAGAAGCCTTACCAGCAGAAAGAGCCTGCCAAACCGAAGCAGAAGGATGAACCAAAGAAAGAATCCAAGAAGGAGCCAGCAAAGCCCAAAGAGACTGATGTTGCGGAAGAGGAAGAAGCACCAAAACCAAAACCTAAGAATCCTCTTGATCTGCTGCCCCCAAGTAAGATGATTCTGGATGAATGGAAGAGACTCTACTCAAATACCAAGACCAATTTCCGTGAGGTTGCAATTAAAGGTACCTCTCTCACTTTTGTTTGTTTATTTGTTTTGTTTTTTCTTTTAAAAAAGAAAAAGAAAAGAAAGAAAATGAATCCATGATCAATGCAAGCCTTGTTTCTTCTTTTTTTTTATCAGAAAAAAAAAACAAAAGAAACAAGGCTTGCAAGCCTTGTTTCTTTTTGCTTCTTTGAAAACGAATCCTTGCTGATGAACTTGACTCAACATGGTCGGTCCATAAGCCTTGTTTCTTTTGCGTCAGGAAAAATTAAATTCATATTGATGCAAGCCCTGGTGAACCTGACTTGACATGGTCAGTCCATTATATTTGGCCTTCCTACATGAGAGTAAATGGAAATTTGACTCAGCAGTTATTATTTGTACTTTCGTTTGCGGGCTTGAGCAGTGAAAGCTGTGACAAAAAGCCTGCTTCATGAGTTAACCCTGAGGGGTGTAGCTCAGTTGGTGTATATGGTATCAGGTTGGGGTTTACCCTTAGTCACTAGTTCAAGTCCCGGGCCATTGGAGTTTTTACCCTGTTATTATTTTTTTTTTTGATCGATAAAAAGCAAATATATAAATAAAGAAACCCAAAAACGAAGGATCCAAAACATACACAGGGAGTATACAAAGAGGAACCCAAAGGGCGAACAGAAAAGACAAGGGACAAAACCACCACCCGAAGGCCAGGCAGCCCAAGGAAGAGAAACTAAACAAAAAACGTTTTACTTACACCCCACCCAGGCCAAAAAATCCACCAAAGAATTTGTATTATCAACACTATGAATATTTGCCAATGACCATAGCTTGCTCAAAAAGATAACTTTTGTCCTCTGATCCGAGATAGCCCTATTTTCAAAACCAACGTGTTACTTATTACTATGCGCGGTTAGGAATAAACATAAAGGGGCTGCAATCCAAATGTTTTTACGTTTTTTACCCACCAGAGCACCTTGCTAAGAAAGGAGCGTTTGGGTAACTGAATCCTGAAAAACCCAACTTGTTCCAACTATCGACAGGAAAAGGTCCCAAAGCTGACTTGAACATCCATGGTTATAAAAAAAAAAAAAAGCGCCTGGTTAATGAGTTGCCAAAGCTTCTCTGGTTTCTACTTCTCATTCTTCAATGTTTTAAAACTTTGAAATTCACTATGAATAATTCGCTCATATGGTCATGCAGGATTCTGGGACATGTACGATCCTGAGGGATACTCTCTGTGGTTCTGTGATTACAAATACAACGAGGAGAACACAGTCTCATTTGTAACTCTGAACAAGGTTGGCGGATTCCTCCAGCGGATGGATCTAGCGCGCAAGTATGCTTTTGGGAAGATGCTCGTGATCGGCTCAGATCCCCCATACAAGGTGAAGGGACTGTGGCTTTTCCGGGGGCAGGAGGTACCTCAGTTTGTAATTGACGAGTGCTATGACATGGAACTCTACGAATGGAAGAAGGTCGACATCTCAGATGAGGCACAAAAGGAGCGCGTGAATCAGATGATAGAAGATCAGGAGCCGTTCGAGGGAGAGCCTCTGCTGGATGCCAAGTGCTTCAAGTGAGAAAAACCCATCCCTAGCTTGAAGAATATGTTTTTGTTTTTGTTTCTGTTTTTATTTTTGTTTTTGATTTTGCTGATAGAGTTTGTTTTCTCTTCCGTTATTTAAGTAAACATAGTATAGTCCTTGTGTTTGTTTTTTGACCAATGGATATATATATATAGAAGCAACATGTTTTTCCCATTGCATGCTGCATGGTGAATTGAGAATTGTTATTCTGGGGAATCTTTTGATAACAACCGGATTGTTCTTTTTTTTTTTTTTGTCTTTTTTTTACTGATTACATGGGATGTTGAAGTTGAAGGCCGCATAAATCCTCCAGTGGCTCTAAGGGATTCAAATCGATGACTGTTGAAGAGCAAACCTGATACAATCCTACATCGGTTTCACACAAAAGTGTGGAGTGATACTTAAGCGTACCCAAGCTCAATGAATGAGGCCAACCCAAAAAACTTTCTATTAGGTGGGAGAACCCATTATGCTTAAGTACCACCACTCCACATTGTTGTCTGGAACTGATGTGGGATCGTATTAAAACCCGAGATCAAATCAACCGAGTGAGCTACCCATTAGGGTTTCCTTTTTGGGGTCTGCCATTTTGGCTGCTGTTTTGACATTTAGTAAGTTCAAGGGATCTTCTCGATTGTCTGCGTGTGTTCTTGAACCTCCTCAAGAAGGGTAAAATCAGTTTCTATTTCCAGTTTTTTTTTTTTTTTTTTTTATGAGAATTTAAAATTGAACTTCCTCTGCCTTTAGGTTCTTAATTTACATTCTCAGATGAATCTCCAAAATCCCAGGATGGAATCCAATCTGCACTATATGTATTCATATCATGCATGATTCTTGGTTTTCGAGTGAGAAAAGGAAATTTTGGGTCGATTTGGTTTTAGTTTTTGAAAACTGTTTTTTTGTTTTGAAATTTGAAAAATAATGAAACAACGAAAACACTTAGAACAATTTTTATTTCGTGTCAGTTTTTAGTTATTGCCAAATTTCTGGATCAAGATCTTTGTGCATTATGATGTGTGTAAAGGAATATCAAACTCTCTACAATTTATTTGCCCATTGTTTTTTAAAACAAAATTTGTATTTTTCACAATAAAAAACTGTAGAATACGTTTGGTAATTTTTTTTTTTTATCAGTAAAAAGCAAGCATTATAAAGGAAAGCTTTAAAAGTCTGGGGAAGTGGACGAAAGTAAACCTGTAAAATGAAAAAGAAACGAAAAACTACACCACTGACCATGTGAGAAAATCTAAACGAGTTTGTGGTGTCGTTGACAGGTTGGCCCAATTCCACAAGTGGAAACAAAATTAATTTTAATCCTTTAGAGTACGAGGTGACGCGTGCCGAGCCTTGACTGTTAGCACCGAGGAGAGTCAAAACAGACACATGGGTGCTACTATCCAAATTTTTTTCCGTTTCTTTCCCACGACGACACCTTGCCAGGCTAAAAGAGTGTGAGTGATCGAGCGTGGAAACGCAATATTAGCAATTGACAAAAGCAAGTCTACCGCGACATTTTAGCAACACGCGGTGGATCGATAAATGGTTTATGGTCTCACTCATCACTCGCCAGCGCGGAAGCGTCTGTTTAAAGCGTTCATGACGTTTGAGATTATCGACGCGAAGCGACAACGTCTGAACCAATAAAGATGTCGATTTTTGGAGATGCGGCCGGAATTCCAAATCGAATAGGGCGCGGGGAGATATGAAACCTTTATACATGGCAGTAGGCGAAACTTTTGCCTTAACTATTGATAAGAGCGTATCTTGGCCCGTTGGCTTTGAAATTTTAGTGCATGGAGAATTTGTATGAATCTTCTGTCTCTTGATCTCCCCATCGTTGAGATCTTAGGAAGGTTGGTGACCGACCTCCCGACCCCATCGCCCGCTCTCGGATGTGCGCGACTCTAGCCTCCACATTAAGAGCCAAATTAAAAGGGAGGAAACCTAACACCGCAAGCCTCACCACTTAGCACCATACATCTTTCTAGAAATTGATCCTTCTTCCATCCCCTAAAGGCTAAGACCTAGCTCTGAAAATCGGGCCACTTCTTCGATTCTTCATAAACTAGTTCCATATCCACTGGAGCATCGCAGTATGCTGTACCTCCGGATGATTCGGCCAAATTTGGGGTGGCGCAAATGACACCTCCAGCGACACTTCCCGTCATCAAACCCAAAATGCATTTGGTTGAAAGGGCAGCTCTGGTATTCATGTTAGAAAGCTCTTAATCCCACTACGCTCTTCTCGCACTTATCATTACAATGTGTCCATTAATCCAAAGAAATTTTATTATCAGCGATCGCTTCCCGCAGAACCACTCCATTTTCAATCCTTTCCAACTGCACTCACTGAGGCTGTACGAAGAGAGAGATAATAAATTGGTAGTCGGATAAAGTGTCGCTTTAAGGAGCGCAGCCCGTCCTTAAATGAGTATTAACCTAAGATAGCCTTTTTTCAATCTCTTTGTAGATCGAGTCCCACACTCCAAGAGTCTTGCAGTGTTTGGCGCCTAAGGAAGTCCCGTGTGGGCAGAGGGGAGGGATCCAACTTCCTGCACCTCAACTCCGGCGCAACTCTCCACATTATCCATTGTCCCGATCAGATGATAGATTTCGCCTGCTTGCCACTTTCGCCTCTCGACAACGCTCAAACTTACACTAAAATCCGCCACTGCAAGTAAATTTTGTAGTCAGGAAGAAACCAAATGGGATCCATTTAAGAGAATAATAAAAGAGGTTGTGTAAACACCATTTTGTCTAGCTTTAACATCACCACAAACTATCCTATTCATGACTGCATAGAACTCCCAACTACACATTTAGATGCTTTCATTATCTAGATTACGTACTCATTCCCTTTTGTTCTTTTCTTCCTCACAGGTTGAAGTCCATTAGTTCATTAGCAATCAAGATCGAGATCAAGAATCGTCGTCTCACAAATATTTAGGTTCTAGAAATCAATTTTATCCAATACCCTCTTAATTTGCTAAGGCTGTAACTTTAGACATAATCTTATAATCCTCCCACAGGCTATCGCCTTAAATCCCCGAAGTCATCTACAATTGTTTTTAGAATCAACACTAAACGCTGTAATTCGGGATCTCCCGACAATCAGACCGATCATGAATCCCCGAAGGAAACCAGGACTTCTCGCCACGAACTCCCATTTAAAGATCCTGTAAACATCGAACACGCTCCCTGATTCTGGGCCTGTCACTATTAAGACCGTAAATAGTAAAGTAATGCAAAAATTCTTCCTCGTGAAATTCTCCAACCAAATCCTCCCCCTTTCTCGCTTCCCATCTCATTGATTTCCAACTGAAGGAAGTGACTCAAACGCCAGAGCCGAAAAACAACACTGGAAGGTCATGAATTCAAACCATCTTTAGAAGCCCAAATTTCTTTCTAGTTCCTTCTTTCTCCTGCTGATGCTAATACTTTTATAAATTTCTTCTCCCTGCGGCTACTGGGCCCTGGTGGAAGTAAGAACCCCTGTCTTATCTCCTTCCTTAACCAGTGTCTCTCTCATGATTTTTGTCTCAGATAGGTCTCCTCCGCGAGGGCCTGCAAAGCACTGTCGCCTCGTATTAACACTGACCTCATTTCTATAGTTAAGATCCCTTCCTTCAAGATTTATCCCAGCATGAAGACATCCTAATGAAGTAGCATCCTTCTTGTTAGTTTCCTACTTTTAAGGCAAACACGCTTCCTCGTTTCCAAATCTTCTAATGACCTTCAGGGCCTTTAACTCAGGTAAAGAGTATTAGAAACCTGTAATCCATGAAACTGAAAATGCCACCAATCTCTAATGTCTCCTTTTGAAACCAACATATTTCGTAAACACATCAATAATCCAACGCGGAGCCGCCAAGCGCCCGTCGACCCATTGCTATCTAATGTAGGACGCTGGGCAAAGTGATCGAGATCAATGGTGGGAAGAGCGCCCGATCACTTTGCAAATGGCTTCTAATCACAGAGACTCAATCCGCCTAAATCCGACTTTGAACTACCATCAGGCCACCCCGCTGTGTAAGGCCCACCCCGTTTTGAGGTCTCTCAAATTTCAGTTGTCTCAGATGGCCTAAGAATCTTCTCATGGAATCATTAATCCCACCCACTTGTATCTTTCTTCAGATGAATTCCGCTGAAATCTCCACGCACCGGCGAGATCTTCTCCCACAGACACCTGACCGAGCCAAAGCTCCTCCCTAAAATTTCTCTCGAGATTCTTCTCAACCGGCCATACACCCCGTCAGCGCCCATTGAAACCCATCTTCACCATTTCAACAAACATGATACCAACACCGCCATGGGAGAGTCCACCACAGCGTCAGATGCCTTTTTATCCCAAAAACAAAGATGCCCCAGAAACCCCTCGTGATTCAAGGCACCCGGGGTCAGGAAATGTCCCACCCCTTTAGGACTCATGCATAATAATGTGAGTATGTCAACATTCATATCTCGACCTTAGTTTCTCAAGATAAACCAGGTCTACTTTGTTTCCGTCGAATCTGTTCTCATTACTTTCTTTTATCGAATCATTATTCACACCTTCACGCTCCGCAAGCATAATTTTATTCCTATTATAACTTTGATTCGCGGGATTCCCTTATCCCTCCCCAACATTTCCTTTATTATCTTCCCCGTTTCCCATTATAATTCACAGAGGTTTTCCTTCACTTTAGACTCCCTGCCTCGCTTTGTCACCGTCATATTCCCTCCTTCTTTGCATGCTTTAATTTTTGTAGAAGCCACTGCACTCCTCATAACCCGTATCCCTTCTCAACCCCTGGTTGAATCCTAGAAACACTGCGGGACCAGCCAAGCAACTATTACTTTCCTGCAAACATCATATTTCCCAGCCTGAATCGTGTCAGACCTCTTCCTTCCCACTCTCGACCATCCGCCCACTGTTTTTCGCTTCACTTCCTAAATTCCTCGTCATGACATCCATCAATCCGCCACCCGCCCTATCTCTAACACATCTCTCCTCGCTTCCTTCTTGTTTAACTAAATCTTCATACCTGTAGAAATTCTCAGACTAAACCCCTGGGAGGTGGGTGCGGCTAAAAAACAGAGAATCTGGGTGAGTTAAGGAGAGACCATGGCCAATAAAGTTAGGTCTACATATCTTTCTCCATATTAACGCAAAGCCGTCATCCCGAGACTTCTATCTCCCCGCCTCTTCTCAGCACGCAGTTCTTCATTCTCATGGGAATATTGTCATTATGATTCACTGAAATAGAGATCGCTCTCAAAAGGTATAAGTTCTTAATACTGGCCTGTTTCACCCATGCCCTCTCCCCATTTAATCCCTCGCCAAAGCCTGGCGTTCCGTTTCACACCCATCCTGGGGTGGTCTGATTGTTTCAGTTTGGATCGGCCCATACAACAGACCTGGGCCCATGGGCCCATACAAGCGAGACCCCAGTCAGCTGGCCTCTGCCAGATTCGCAAGCCTTATCAAGCTCCGAGCTCATCGCAGAACCCGACCACCGGGTCCGCCTCCTGCGACGCCGACCCGGACATTCGAGTGCTTCTCGCTCGTCACGGTTTGATCTTCGATCTCGCCCAAGGTGTCGGGCCTGGTCACACACATCCACCACTTCTATCCCCCCGACCACACACTTTTCCCTCGCCCACGCGTGTATCACACAAGCTTCTCTTCAATCCCAAATTTCAGAACACTTCGATGTCTCCCCGAGTACTGGGGGATGGATGAAAGTTCAATCCCCTCTCCGCCCGGGATGCAAAAAGGCTATCGCCCGCTGTGGTAAGGATCTCGCCTTCTCCAAAGAAGACATCTCTACACCGCCCCACACCCCAACCGAAAAGGAAAAGTAGTATCTCCTGAACTCCACCGAGAACATCCCATCCGAACCATGAGAGATCTTCCATTTTCTTTCGCTCGCTTCCTTGGTTTCCTCGAGATCCTAACCCTCCTCTCCCACAGCGGGTGCCCCGCTCTCTCTCACTGATCTCCCTTTCTCGCCCCAATCGCTTAGGTTTGAGTGTTTTCTGAAGCTCCTTCCTTTTTTTCTACCCATGCTCACTCACTGGGGGAGAAACAACAAGACAATAAACTTCTTCCAGACTTTGAGCTTTTTCCCCACCCAGTCCCGTCCTCTTTTCCCTTTCATCATCCAAAGCATTTCCTTCAATGGCCATGCAAATGTTCAAGCTCACTCACGGCCTCAGCCCACCGTAGGGTCCCTAGATCGGGCTAGGTTTCTCGTGTGCGCCCCCCTCCCTAGACCAGGCTTAGCTCGGGCGGTCTCTCTTCCCCGTTTGACGCCCAGCTCGATATCACTTAAAAAATAACTGTTCGCCCCTCCCCACCTGGTTACACCGACCATGTTGTTTTCAATTCGACGATTGTTTCGTGGGCCCCCACTCTCTCAGACCTTGCACACTTTGGACGCCGATACACTTTCCACTCCACTTTTCTCCAGGACTCCTTTCGCTGACCCTATCAAATCGCCACTCTGGGATAAGTGAAGAGTATTTTCACGCGCCACGCCGTCTGTGGGCGCGTGGTTTTCCCTTCGCCTCTCCCCATTGATATCGCCAAGAAATCTTTTACTTGCACTCGAGGGTAAACCTCCAGTGCACTTTTAGCTGAATCTCCCAATTAGTATACGAAGCCTATACCTTCTACTTCCTCATGAGCAAATTAGTCAGTAGGTTTTCGCCCGCCCTCCTTCTCTTTACCGTAATTCTGCCCTCAACGGGGCAGATCCTCTCCTTTGTTCCGTATTCCTTATCCAACAACAAAAAACCTCCACAACCATTTCAACTCCTTTTCTAATTTCTTCTGTCCACATATGTAAGGGTGTGCCCACCACTCCGATCCATACTCGGTCTTCTCTATTCCCTCCTCTTTACACCATGGATTCACTCACTTAATTGTAAACAGGCTTCCCCTGAAGATCCCGCTCCATTCTCCATGACCCAAGAGGTTTCTTCCACCAAGTCAAAATCCAAGAAGAATATATTCTGATTTAGCTGTTGAAACTGCACTCTCCTTCAACTCTCCACACGATCTTAATAAATCTTCCTGCCTCTATTAAGGACAACTTACTACGAAGATTTATCCTCCCGGCAGACCATTCTGCTGTTTTAGTAACTCAAAATTTCTTTTGCTCATTTATATCCAATCTCGCATCGTAGTCCTGGTTTTCCTTTCTCAATCTTTGTTTCACACTCAAGTTAGGTTTTGCTTATCCCCTTCCCTTGTCCTCCGTCCCGCTCGGGCTAGTAGACTTTTGGTCGGTTTGCTATATACCCTTTATCTTCCATCAGCCCTGTGAAGCTTTTCTGCAAAGCTTCCATCAACTGCAGATCACCCATTTATCGTGTGTCATTTCCTTCCTCGAAAGATGCCAAATACATGCCGCCTACCGTCTAGATCTCGCAACCTAACACAAAGATATAAACCGCCTCCCATTCCTTTCTCTTAACTGGTAATTTTTCATACCTCCTTTCATTCTCCTCCATTCCACTCCTCCTTCACTGTTCCTCGCTCGCTCCTGGAAAAAGACTCCACGCCTAGTTAAATCTTTTACTCCTTCTTCCAAAGCGAATCCAAGAACTCCTTCCCTTTCTCCTCTTCTCAGAATTTAACACCACTTTCTTCCCTTCCTCACCCCTTGCAAATTTTCTGTAAAGGATTCAGAATAACCTGGTAACCATTAAAAGTTATTTTTATTGTTATGTTCTTAAAATAAAAAATCGTATATAAAAAATAAGCTTAATTTTCAAAGTAAAACTAAATTATAAAATGTAATTACTAAAACAAAAACTCTAAATATAGAGGTATTGCTTTAAAATCTATTTAAACACATTAAAAATAAATTTACGCTTAAACAAATTTAAAATAAGTTCAAAAGACTTCAAGTGTCAATTACTAAAATGTATTCAATTTCCTTTGTCATTCCCTTTTTTATCATACGTGAAATATTTCAATGAAATTTTAATTTAATTCTTGACTTATTATTCTCTCCTTTTCATCATTTTTTTTCTCCCTTTTTTCCCTCATTCCCTTTAAAAAATCAGTAGGCACAGAAGCCTCATTTTTAATTTCTCTTCAATAATCAAAATAGAGTAATAAAGAAAAATATAAAAGTAATAGTAAAATTATAAGCATCCTTATTCTTTGTTCTATTTTTAATAAATTCTTATAATTTTTTTATAGATATTTAAAATCTGGTCATATTCCTATATTTTCTTCTATTTTTGCTTTGAAGTGCTGCTAAGATAGAAATTGTTTGAATCTGAAAAAAGCAAAAAAATATAATATCTAGGTGAGAATGTCAATAGAGAGCATATTGTGAAAAGGCGTGGATGGATTTTGACAGTAAAGAGGAAGAGACAAGTTTTGGGTAAAGAAAATTGAGCGTTATGTTAAGAAACTCTTTCGGCTGGTCCACTACCCTCCACCCAATACAAACGTCAACATAAGAAAAACTTATTGATGAAGTTTCTTTATTCCAAAGATTAGTTTCAGTTCTTGAGAAATTGGGATCTATTGTAAGGGTAGGTAGAAGTGGAATATGGGTGTTTTAAAACTGGCATCGAATCGACTTGTCATTGATCAATTGGATCGTTGACAGGTGATCTATCCGATCTCGATTTGATTGTGGTTCAACTATTATTGCTCTAAACTGGGCGAATCAATGATTTTCTTTGGTCTGGGCCAGCACTACTTTAAAAACATTAATTTTAAAATGGGTAATAAAAGTAATAAAAATAACGCTCAATTTTAAAACATTCATTTTATGAAAAAAAAAAATACAACAAAAAAAGAAAAAAGAATCCGAGTTTTTATTTAGTTTATTCATTAAAATAAACATGCAAAGCGCAGTAATATTTCTTCTTTGATGGAAAAATTTAGGACTATTGATTTTAAAACTATTCTTAAAGATCAGTTTTTTTAAAATATTTTCCGATATGAAAATTGTTTTTACTTGTTTTGAATAAATGGTTTTTCGTTCTTTGGTGTTTTATGAAAAGAGAAAAATCAGCACTTTACTTGTTTTCTTAATTTTAAAACAGTAACCGTAAACAGACCCTAAATAAAAACATTCAAATATTTATTTAAAAAATACGGTTTTAATTTTAAAACCATTGTTTGGAAAACACCTGATTTAAAATTATTGTTTTCTGTGTCTATTTTTTCCATATCTTGTGTGTATATTTCTATTTTTCTAGTTTTGTTTATAAGATGCTATCCTTTAGTTTTAAATAGTCCTAATAAACTTTTTATTAATTATTTATATATTTATTTTAAGATTTAGCTTTCTTAAATAATAATCAGCATTTTCATTATATATATTTTTAAGTTTAAATAAGAAATTGATTGTAATGTGAGGGTATATACCTTTCTCTCTGAGCAAAAACGACGTGGCGGTCTGACCTAGGGAGGTATCAGAGAGAGAAAGAGAGGAGAGAGAGTGAGTTGAGTAGTGGTCAGGCGGGCTCTAACCCGGTAGATCGGGCCAGTCCACAAGATCTCTTCACGATCTCGTACCTTCGTCTCACCCCTGAATCCTGTTTTTCTTCACCGAATCCAAATTCCCCACCTGGGTTATGTAACAGAGAGATTATTTCAGATTAGTCTTTTCTGTTTCTCAGAACCATTTCTTTCCACACAGTTTCCAGAATGACAGATCTCGCCGTGTGGCTGTGTGCGCACAGGGGCTCACTTCAGATCCGAACTTTAAACGAGCTGTTTTGGTCCTGCTTTCACCAATTTATCGAGCCGTATCAGGTCAGCTCGATGTAAACTGATGCTTCAGGCCAGTGGGGTCAAATAACACACCAAAGTGAATCTGATGCTCCTTCCCGGTCATTGTTTAGCGCCGCCGCCAATTCTTAGAAATTATTGCGATTTTATTTCTCGTGCCCAGTCCTCAAACGCAGGTTATTTTTTGTTAGGTTAATACTGAACCTATGTCCCTTTCTTATTTATTTTTCAGAAACTCCTATTTTATAAGTTATTATGACTCGTATTTTACATATAATCGTGATTACTTGTGCCATCCGTTTGAGAATGTTTAGAGGAAAAACTGAGGAAAATTAGAGAAAATAAATAAAAAGTCGTTCCAATTGCTGGTTGTTTTTCCTTCTTGTTGCCGAAGGCTCCTGTGTGTATGTCTGCATGTGTCCCAAAAAGTAAAACAAGATCCAATCAGAGAGGTAGAAAGAGAAGAAAATTTTGAACCCTTTGTGGTCTTTAAACATCAGAAGTTCTGCTGTTATGCCACAACTGAAACATTTTGATCGACACTTGGTAAGAACAAAGTAAGAGAACTCTGGAAAAGTTTAAGTGTCACTCTTTCTTTGTTCTGCTGCGGTATCTCGCTGGAACCAAGTTTTCCCTCCAGAATTCGCACTGTGTTAGTTTCTCAGCAGAACTCATTTGAATCTAATTTCCTTGTTTTTATGTGCAGGCTATCATACTAAGCAGTTCATATTATTTTTGGTCATTTTTTCTCTTTACATTTAATGTTTCCTTCAGAATCTGAATTAGTGGCACGCTGATATATTGGTTCTGTTTCCTGAATTTAGGTAGATCTCAGAGTTGACTTTATGCAGAAACATACATTAGCGGCATTCAAAGATTCCATATGCCAAAGATGTTAGTGTGTGCAATATGTAGTACAGGGGAAAGTTTGAAGCATAAACTTTGTCTTTGTTCTTTTCTGCCTTGGGGCAAAATGAGGTTAGGTGCAACTGATTAGCAGATTTCAGCCAGATTATTCTTATGATCTGGGTATCTGAAATATCTTCGAGAGACCCCGAAAATTAGCACCCTTAATATGTTTCTAACCATGTGTCAGGGCCAACGAGTTACTAAACTCTTCCCAAAAGGCAGGTCAGGACTGCTTGATAACATTGAGGTATTCTTTAGGTATCCAGCCCACACGCCTCATAATCATCCCCAAACCCGCCCTCTTTGGGGAACATATCATTAGGAATATCATGGATTCTCGCTTTTTCAAAGGCCCTTCCATGATCCAACAAGTCTGAAAAGAAGGCTGCCTCCTCATGCTGTACTTCCCGCAAGGGTATAAACAGCAAAATCAGTAGCAACAGCGAAGTGCCAGTTCTTTGAAAATGTGTGCCGGCTTTGTTTTCTTCCTTTTTCCTTTTTCAAGAGACACTAGGGGTGGTATACAGTGGAAGAGAAGAGTGCATCCTACTTTTGTAAAGCTGTTGTTCGAAGAGAGGAGATACGAGTTTGAGCTCTTGGTCTCTGACGAAACATGCGTCGGCTTAAAGATCACTTATAGCTGAGGAAAGCGCTCCGAAATTTGTGGAGAGACTAAGTGTTTTCAGATTCATACAATCAGATGGAGAGTCGGCTTGCTTCCTTCAGTTCAAACAGAGTAGGGGAATAAAACTTATTATTTGTTTGCGCTTTTTATTTTCCTTGCTCCTTTGCTACACCCAGCAACCTTCCCCGGTGTATGGATCATTTTTGTAATTAAATGAGGATATGTTCTTTCCATTCTCCACGGTCAGACTATGCGACTGCAGGTATGAAAGAAAGGAATGTTATGGGGGAATGTTTAGATATATTGAACTTTACTCACGCCTTTCTTTTTTCTCATGAAGAGTGTGGCTAAGATGAGCTCTGAGACACCCACAGGCCGGTTGTCAAAAAAATAGTGCCAAAAAGTAGAAACGTATATATTGTCTAAGTCTCCAACCCAGAACCAGATTCAATGTGGAGGCAGAATTCTCCTGTGGGTCGGACTTAGTGTTTTAGGATGCAAAATCACTACTTCCATGATTTCTGTTTTCTTTTGTATTTGAAACTGTTTTCTCTGCTTCAAAAACAAGGAGAAACAAGGAAACAAGGAGAACATGCTTGATTCCCAGTTTTTTACTGTTCTGAAAAACATAGAAGCACTAAATTAAGAGAACATGAACAGTTTTTAGAGAACACAAAAATGGTGTTCTCTAAATTTTAAAAAATTGTTCTCAATAACAGTTTTCAAAAATATGAACCAGAGAGGCCCACTTTTCTCTATTTTCTTTATCCCTTTTCATCATTTGTTCATGTCTCCTCTCCTATGGAAAACCCAATCTTGTCTGTGTGCCTTAATTTGTATATTCTTTTCTTTGGTAACCTAGATGCCTGTTAAATGTTAACTCATATGTGCTTTAGTTGATGTTATAACGAAGTAGCAATACCGACGTCGTAGGCACAAAATGGTTAGATAAGTATTAGTCTTTGACGAGAGTTTTGACATAATTAGGTTATTTAAAAATTATTAAAATAGGTTGAATCGAAAATAATGCCCATATTGCCGTATTTGTCATTTGAAAATGACTGCGTACAAATAAAAATTTCGTAAAACATTTCCACGTCGCAGTTAACAGAATCTGACATGGTTTTCAGCGCTTCGTGAGTCAGAACGCCGCATCGTTTATCGCAGTGATAGCAGCCATCTTGGTTTTCAAACCTAGGTTAGTAATTTTTAGAATAAATCTGTCTTATGTCCAAAACTCCTCCTTGACGATTTGATATGCGTGATACCAGAAATGCAAAGAAGCTTTAAAAAGTGTGCAGAAAAATTTCTAAATCTTGTATTGGTTTTCTGGTACTCTTTCCACTTTTAATGATAACCTCTCAAAATCAGTAGTGACCTGTAATAACATCTCAAATTAAAACAGTGATGCACATGGGTCAAAAAGTATATACCGGTTTGATTTTTTTGTTCCTTCTCATCCTGTTTCATATTCATATCTCTTTGCGCAAGTGAATGCCCACCCGATTATGCGACTCTGTACACATAGAATGACATTTGTAATCAGGATAAGTTGAATTGTTCGCCAATGATTTATTTGTGTAATATATCGCTAATATGCTTTATATAATTTAAATACAGGTCTGTGCATGATGTAGGGCGCGAAGAAGTCTAGTTAAATTCCTCATTGATCCCTTTATCAACCTATATCCTTAATGACCATAGAAAACAAGAGAAAAAGCAGGTATTTTGTGAGTTAAATACTGAGCCGTGTAAACAAGTGAGCTTCAAACACATGTGCCTGATCATGAAGGAGTTGTCCGTAGAAAACTTTAGAGATCAAAACTGTAAACCAAAGACATTTAAAAACTGCCATTTCACATTCCATCGTGTTAGTGGGTAAGCGTCTCGCTTCAGCGGTAAAATCAGCTCCACAAAGTTGCGTGGTAAACAGCGCCAGGAATTTGAAAGTTAGAGAGACAAAGGGGGCATTAACTGCCCAGAGTCCCCATCAAGAAGTCTGTCAAAACACTCCAAACCAAACAACTCTAAGAACACAGGGCGCACCCTCCTTTGTTATAAAGAAAGTAACATCAATTGGTTCTGGTTTGTACTTTTTTCAATTGTGTTGATCAACACCTGTAAAGAATGCAGTTGGTTGCATGGGCACCATACAGTAGTAGACATGGTTGTGATCCCGCACAAAGTAGAAAGATTTGTGCCAAATAAAAGTCATGTATGGCAAAACCCCAGAACTATGCCAACACCACAGTAGAAACTCTGACCTAGTCATAAGAGAGTGATTTGGTCAAAGAATCAGTGGAAATCAGCCAGTTCCTTTAAAGGTGGATCCCAACCTTTCAAAAAGGGCATGGAATAGGAAAGGTCTCGTTCGAGCATTACTCCATTTCAAATCTAGGCATGGTATGGAGGAGGGATCCCGTTATATCGAAGTATTTTTCTATGATGAACATGACGGAAAGTTCTCATACCGCAAATTCCGCCCCAGTATAAGGATTTTCAACCCAATCAAAAACGGAAATCTCGAGAGAAGCAGTAACCAACAGCCTAAAGGTCGCGTTTCTTCTTCCTAATATTTGTTTGAAAACGTGTTTTTTAACGAGCATCGTAATGGTAAATCTATGATGAATAACTACAAATCTGAAACCATTTGGCGATTTTCTGATATAAATCATCATATAATAATTAATATAAATAGATAAACTATGATAATACTATTGTATACAATAATATTACCCAGAAAATCATCATAATTTAGATATTATTAGATAATTTTTTTATTTTATCCATGTGTTTTTTAAAATTTTGAATGTTTTATTTTAAAGAGTAAATATATATATATATATATATATATATATATATTTGGTAATTTATTTATTTATTCTAAAAAAGAAACATATTAATTGATAATAGAATAATGATAATTTTTAAAGTAATCGATTATTCAATAAATATTTATTTTAAGATAAATTATATCTAAATAGTGTGTCATTTTATTATATATATTCTTTTTATTTATCATTTCTTTTTAGAAGTCCTTTAAGTATTTTATAATTCTTTCAAATATTTTCTTTAAAACATATTTTTACTGGTACTTACCTGTATTTGTATTTATCAATAGCTCTCTCTCGTCTTTCGTAATCCTTCTTGTTCAGGTTCGGGTCCCATTGGAGGAAGTGTTTGATCAAAACTTTTTTTTAACTTCTAAATATATTTTTTTCATTTTTCTCGAAACAGCATTATCTTTTATCATATCACCAGTACCATTTTCTTTCTATACTCCTGTGGTTTTTCGTAGTAGTCTTGATAGTCAGTTATTTAATTCCAATACTGGGATGGCCAGGCTTAGATGTAGAAAACAGAATGCAGTAAAGTTTTCTATGATTCGTTGACAAGCTGTAATTTTGTAATGATATGTTAATCCCCACAAAAAAAAAAAAAAAAAAGGACATGAAACAATAATTTTTTTGTCTGTTTAGTAGATATAGAAAGTCGAATTCAATCTTGAAAATGAAATATGCTTAAAAATGGCTATCTATTTGATCATTTGATTCAGCAATCTCACTCATAAATTTTATTATGTGAAGTTGTAACTGTGAATAAGAACAACTCTTTTATGAAGAAATTTAAATCACCAATACATTAAAAAGGCAAACCTGTAATCATGCTGAATTCGTCACATTTAAGATTTGTTTTAATATAGCTTTACTTCAATGTTAGTATACTATGTTCGGGAAAGGGAATCAAAATGATACATGAAAAAGAATAGAGAGAGAGCTGGGATATTATGTTTGAGAAAGCAAAGGCATGTACTTGAGAATTCTGTGCAGATGCAGGTGCAGATATTTATGAAGAGGAAGAAGAAGAAGAAGAAACCAATCCCGATGAATGCCAAAACATCAGAAAACGCACATAAATAAACCCCAAACAGACTGGGGCTGGGGCTTTATAAGGCAGAGATTCAGGCAGGAGAAAGTGAGAAACTACTCATCAACCAGACCTGTATTGTCCCGAAATTCTGAAGAAGCTGTGCCCGCCAGCCTGCTCCTCGGCCTGTACTTTCTTCTAAGGTCCCGGCCCTATTCGCTTCCATCCTCGCGGCAGTGCCGAACCCGAGACATATGCCAAGCCCATGCCCGCCCCATCGTAGTCTTTCCTTAGGGTGCCATTGAGCATGGGCGAAGTTCACAGCCAGCGGTTGCTTTTGGTACGATCCAAATGAATTCCGCCCTGGAGATATATGACGAAACATAGATTTTAATAAGAAAAGCCATGAACAAGCTGACGAGCGGCCTATTTGTCTTTTTTAAAACATTTTTGAAAACACTGAAATGCAGTGTTCTCTCTGTCTCCCCTGTTTCGAGAATGTAGCCGCCTAAACACGAACCAGAAGTAAACAGCTCGCTCTGCACCCTGGTATAACTGTAAGCCTGTAAGATATCTGCCTGGTTGGGCCCTGGCTAGTACAGTTTCATTGCAACCTGTGCCGCTCCAAACCCTGAAAGAATCTCATTATCCTAACCTTTCGTGCACTTCCACCAAGATGCTACAAAGATAAAAGCCCTCCAGCGCCGAAAGTGGCTTCACCTCGTGGCTGCATCTTTCTCAGCTTTCTTCCTATATTGAACTCAAAACAGACATATCGTAATTGTACAGGTATCAATAAATGAATCTATAGACTAGTATGGCGGTGTTAGAGAATGAACTCATAAAAAATACAAAGAAAAACCAAGACTGCATTTGTGTATAATAAGAACTGAAAAGCTCCCGACTGGCTGCTTATGCCGCCAAAAGCTTCAATCCATATAGAGAATATCAAGAATCTAGTTTATGGCAGTGCCAGAGTTTCTTAGGGCTGGCAAAGGAACAAGATCAGGCTCCTGGGTTTGTTAAGAGCTTAGGAACAGTATATAGAGATGCGGAAACTGAGTCCAAGGTCCGAGTCCTGTGGTATGCATAACTTAGGAGAGAAACATAGCTGTGATCATCATTTAGATAATAATAAGAGCGATATGCAAACAAAAAACAGATTTGGTGAAAGGGAATATAATTCACCATATGAATAAAAGAACTTTAATTGTAAAGTTTAGTAAAGAGATTAGTGGTTTGAACTGATTTTTTCGACAGAACTCCATGATGTCTAGATTTAGCTGATGCGGCACCCTCGTATTTAATCTCAGAGATCCTAGAGTTAGAAGAAATGCAGATGCACTCCGAGACTACTATAAACAAACCCGAGGAAATTAACAAGCCTAGGGAAATATATTTTCATCCCTCAAATTTAGGGCATTTCCCTTCATTGAAGGTCTAGTAGATGAATTCAGTGCCAAAAGGAACTCCACAAGAATCAACAGTGTGGACTTGTGTTAAAGAGTCCAAAAATGGGTAGAATTTTCAATGAGAGGGAAGAGGGAGGATGAAACAGTAATGTAGTATGAGGAACTGTATTTCGATCATCATCTCATAATTTTTACCCCCCGAATAATCATACATTAAGAATCAGCAGATCCAATCATGTATCTGGTATTCGAACTCTGTTTTTAAATTCTATATGAAGATCCTTTGTCAGCAAAGCATAAGGCTTGACATTCTTCGGTTTTGATATCGAGGAAAAGTCGTGGCCACTGACGCGCCTTACGACCCTCAAATCTTGAGTCGCTTCTATTAGATAAATGTAAATGTCTTTACCCCCTGAGGACTAACGTTGGAACCCCAGGGAGACTGCTCTGAGCCTGGCCAAACGATGCCTTGGGGTTACGATTCAGTGATCTTTTTGGGGGCTTGGTTTAGGGCTTGAAGGAGCAGACAAATCCAACCCCTGAAATAACCCTCGGTTTAGCTGTAGCAGAGCATCATAAAGCGCCAGTAGGTAACATCCTCATCAACAAATAATAAAACTGGTCTGGGTTAAAATGCAAATCGAATCACAGAATATTCGCTTCTATAACTTCGATATAAGATCCACCCCCTGCTGCGGGCAGGAACATTGTAGAATGAATCGTTTCTAGAAGTCCAGATAAAAAAAATGGGAACCGGTCCTGCTAAAGGCAACAAACCCCAGGCAGAGTGATGCAAATCCTAGCACTGTGCGGCTCATGGGTCGTATGAAACAATAAAAAACCTAAACGATTTATATGCAAGAGAATCCAGGTAAGGGTAAAAGGCAATTGTGTAACATACAGAGCGACATTATGTAGTTTGAACCATCAGAAGATGATACAGAGAGAAGAAAAAAAGTGTCTCCGTAGTTAATCTACCATCAACATGAATTCCAATAAAAACACAACATTTCTTTGAAAGAGTAATGCCGTAAACCACTTCAGGAGAATTCAGTGGTCACCATCAGAAATGAATTCTAGTGAAAACTGATCAAAAGCGACACGTTTGAATAAAGAAATAAATTTTTTTCTTTAGCTGAAACCAGCTCCAGTCATGAGAAACGAGGCATAGAGTACATCTACTACCAGTGCAGATCAGTACTGATAAGCGTTCAGGAAGTGACTGAACTTGGAAATACTGTATGATGCAGCTACCTATAATACAGGATAAAAAATCACATCTACAGTGACGCTCCCGTCAACCATAATAGAAAAACCTGAATGTGCAAGATCCTTAGGTCCCCATATGACAAAAACTGAGACTCATGAAGGGAATCTAATAAAGAATCAAAGGTCTGGGGCTTTAATCTCAAGCACAAAGTTCATTAAGAAAGATGCTGGAAACAAGACAGTCCACAGACCCAACCCCAGTGGTACCAAATCTAGTGAGAGCACCTGGTGATTCACTTATCTACACCTCTCCTAATCACAAAGGAAGGAAGTCTTCATTCTCAGTGAATCGTGACTCTATTCCAAATTGATCACCTCCTGTAGGAGGCGAGGTAGTTCCGTTTTCCCCTTGTAATAACCATAGGAGGCAAGTTAAAATCATAAATGATTCTCATGAGTTAAGTGGTTTCTTTCTCCTGAATAATCTAGATAGCTTCTTCCCTCGCTCATCCCAGAGGAGATATCCCGAATAGCCTCCGTTAAGGATTTGGTAAAAAGTGGAAATATCTATATTTAATATCTCAAATATCAACAACCTAACCTCATGCATTGAAAACTATGCTCGTAACTTTGGGAACTTAGGGATGGGTGCAAATGACTTTCATCCCCGACAATGTAGACCACGACTAATCTTCAGAATTCACAGGAAATAATCGAGATCGTGGAAATAATTCATTAGGTTCTGTACACATGAATACTTCAAGTCTGTATAGAAGGGTTTATGTAAAGGTAGAAGACACCCATCACCATCAGCTTTTAAATATGGCTTGCAAAGGACTAATTGTAACTCCAACTATAGTGCATAATATACCTTCATTTAGAAGATTAGATCAGGGAGACGGATCGTAATTGAGAAATAATGATCTACTTATTGCCCTTTATGGGATGCACCATACCCAACAAGCAAATAGGAAATGGTGAAACAACGTGACTTCATATGCTAAAATGATGTGAGATCAAAATAAACAAAGCAATTATGCACAAATTGCATGTAAAGGTGCAACTCCCTCCACAAACAGGAAAATTCTTCGAGTATTAATCTGATATAACATGGTGAGAAATTTATCATATCTTAATATGATCCTCACTGACCTTAACTCATGATACACACCTAGTTCAAACATGGTTTCAACGAACTTTTTTCAAAGGAGTTACTCTGTAATCTCATAAAAGTACCCGCAAAGCCTTCACAAATTAGAGGCATGAAACACTTCATCCGAACTTTGAGTTGGGGATCGGGTAGTTGTCTGTGTATTAGGGTGAACAATCCCAAACTTAACCCAGAAATAATCGGCATAGTTTTACCAGATGGTGGTTTCGTCCTACGTGAATCCCAAGTCTAAATTGACTCTCTGACAAAATAGTGATAGCTAGATCCCAGGCGGTCGCCATGCGCCAAACTTGCAAAGGACTGGTTGAAACACACAGACTTCCCTGAAGATGTCCATTTCTCCAAAGCAGCACAAAGATAAAACAAGTCCCCATATAAGCAAAATGAAAAACTCTGATTGAATCCCAAGATACGTGATACCTTCTCCACTCAAACCGCTTTTTCCTTTCCTGTAAACGTGTCACTAACACTTGGGACCTAACAGCTCTAACCAAATTTTTCCATTGAAGTGCAAAATAAGTGTATGTATATACTGATACATATGTATATATCAATAGGAGAACAGCGGAAGAGACAGTTGTAAAAAATAGAGAATGAATGTGCAAACAAGTCAGATACTCTTTAATCATCATCTAGCACTTCTCAGTCATTCGTAGGAAAATCCCGCACACAGCTGAACAAATAATCACCCAGCCAAATCCAGCAACCACTGAAGAAACTTATTTATCAGCGTGAAGAAAGCCTCACTATCGATCTTGCAGAAAGCCATGGTCGTCTGGGAAGCCGATCTGTGTATCAGAAAAAAACTAGTGTTATACATAAGAACATGCTATATAGTAGTTACTATTAGAGGTGTGTGTGTGTTACTTCCACTATATACCATCCTCTCATTCACCTCATGTTCAGCTTTCAGTCACCAGAGTTAGAGAGGTTAAAATGGTGCCATAGGGTTAGTAGGCAAGCTTCTTAATTTCAAAATCACTAGTTTATCCTATTTTTCCAGAAGTAGGTGTAGATAGAATTTTATTAGAATTTATGGTAGATATCCACAAGGAGTGTTCCTTTGAAATAATACTCTGTACAGTATATTATATGTAATACTTAAGATATCAAAAAGCAACAAAATGGAAAACTGAGATCACTTGCAGTGACATCTGCTTTCCCGCAAGGGAGACATTCGAGGCCTGAAAACACCTGCAACCGTACTTTTATGCGGTTCAACAAGAGCAGGCAAAACAAATACAAGTACCCAGCAGCATACCCTGTTTAAAATCCCCAGCCGCTAAATCCTCCAAACCATTTGTATCTCCATCGAGATGTTGACTCGAACGGATCCAAAACGACTTCATCGCGCCAAAGCTTCCTGCCAACATCCACAAACTCTAGATTAGTGCCTTCCAAAGTCATGTTAACTTCTGCCGCGACTCAAATTGTATTATTTCTTCTCTTCTTCTGTTGAATCCATAAAACAGTTATGCCCCAAGCATTGGTGATTGTACAGTGCCAGAGCCGTAAAGAGTGAGTTATGCTTTAGGTGTATGTAAGTAAGTGCTCGTAAACACCTTGGTACATAATCAAATATTTTGATGTTAGAACAGTTACAAAAGTATCAGGGAGCATCTTGTATTTTCTGAGTGTGATTTAAAAAGGTCTAGAGCATGATACTTTATACGCACCCTGATTTTTCTTCTCTTTAGTACAAAGCGTATTAAAAGTGATTAAACCTATTACGTCTTAGTTATTATCTTAGCATAAGGCAACAAATTAACATATGATTTGAGAGAATTTTTGTACAAATAACAATGGAATACATACGGTGCAAAGCCATATGGAAGAAAGCATTGTCAACTTGTAAATCACCATCAGGTCCTAAATCACAAATGGAAATAAAAACGATATGATGGCGTATCCTTTCCTATCTTCAAATCACCACAATTATAAGCACAAATGTTGAAAATAACCATGCAAAATCAGGTTTCCGACTTCCTATGAACCAGAGCAACTTTTAGCTGTGGCCATGTAACCATTCATCTAAAAGATTAGAATATCCGAAAAGGAGTGGCTAGAAGGAGCATAGGCATACACTATGTCTTGTTCTTCTTTATAGCACATCAAGGTTTGAGTGGGAAGGAATGCTCCATCATTTCTCTTTCCATGCAATAACTAAACCAAAAAGCCAAATTACAGTATCGGCAACAGCCAATGTCATTGATTCAATCTCCTTGCTGTAAAGTTGAAGTAGGAAGATGAACTGGCAGCTTATAAGAAGAAGGCAATAAAGCTTGAATAATGCATGTAGACAACAGTCTCCCTGTCAGTGGGCCATATCAGATCTTAGTGTAAATAGTCGCTAGAATTACAGAAACAGATTGTGTTTGAGTTCTTGGGAAGAGTAGACACAATTTACTTAGGTTTTGGATGTCTGCAAAAGTATCCTGAGGATTATGAAGCTTCCAACTTCACTCTTCCCTTTATTTGACACCAAAAAGCCTTGCTGAGAGGCTCGCTCTGGGGGTCTTAACAGGCCACTCTTATTTGGTCAAACTGTCCTGGGAAAGTGATGCTAAACTTCTCTGTTTGTTGGCGAAAGAGAACTAACAAGGCCTGTAAGTTTCCATGAACTTCAGGCACTGAATCAGGTTTGCTATGTTTTTCGGTAAGATCAGTCGCATATCTTCCGATTTTATTATAGGGACACAACGCTAATTAGGTAATTCCGCCTTATCCTCGCTTTTATACCCTAATCCAAATTGAGGTATGTGTTGTAGAGCAGAATGTTCGGCGGGTATTTCATCTGTATCCTTTGGTAAATAAAAAGAACAAATCACGAGCTAAGACATAATGAACTAAAATTTGTTCTTCTTTATTGGACCCACTTGTTGAGAAGATATCAAACCAATATTATTAATTTTGATCTATACTCAAATCATTGTCATGCCATGTTAAACACTAGATAACATTGCATGAAGTGCCCGCTCGACGAAGTCAGCATATTACATGGAATAAAAACATTAATTGCAGTATAGGTGTAGGAAGAATATCTAATAACTTTAATAAATGCTTCCGTATATCGGTAGAATTTGAATAAATGACCTAACTTTGCTTTCTCTGCCATAATTCAGCAAGATATCTGTGATCCATTAAACTAGCCAAATTAGATAAGAAACCCAAGCATATCCGGGAGAAGACTAAAACAATTTCTTGCACAACAGGAAAATAATGCCCTGAAGAGTTCTAATACAAAGATTTTACATCTTTAAAATATTAAATTAATCGTTAGTTTAGCTTATGAAATTTAACATTTGAGCATTTACAACTGGTTTGTCCTGTTCAGGGCTAGAAAGATAAATAATTCCCAAGAACATACACTCTTTGATCCGTGATTGAAGCAAAATAGACAGCAAGATTTCAAACTAAAAAGATAATTAATAATAATCCACTCAATCAGCAAGCTTTACAGGAACAAAAAAAAAAGTATATGCATCGATCGAAATCACCGTTGACAATGAAACTCTGCAATCTGCATAGCCACACAATAACTGGTTCTAATCATGGAAATTATAATCATTTCGAGAGAGACATTAAGTTTATTATATTAGCCCCACATACTATGCGAAGCACAATGAAACCACCCAATCACGAATGCGACACCCAAACATGCCTAAAACCTTTTTCTTAAAGTGATCCTTTATCTGCTCTTTGTGCTGAATCAAATCTGGAAATTTTGTAAATTGAAACAAATTTACTCTTTAGAAATTTCTTGATATTTGTAAATTATGTTCAATCCCTTCAAATTAGATATAGGAAGTAGGTTTAAAGAAATAGATTTTGAATTTTTAGTTACACTTTTCTTCCACTGAATTGCTCCACGGAGCCAACCAAAAAATTATAGCAACATGAATCAGAATTGAAGCATGATAGCATCCTTGTAATAGTATAATCAAATTAAAAACAAATAAAGATGGAAAAAAAGCATATGAAATAAAATTAAAAGCCGTAATCAGAATCACAGAAAGAACGCCCCCAACCCATGTCATAAACCCTACATCAAATTCTGAATATTGGATTAATCCACCAGACCGATTAAGAAACCGTTTGCTTTCTAAGAAACTCCAGCAGAAACATAAAAGGGAGATAGAGAATCTTTTTTCTCACTTCATGGTCAACCGACTCCCAAATTTTCCTTTCAGTTCTCACTCTTTTTTCTCGGCAACCAAACAAATCCCATCAAAAACCGAAGAAAATAAAAGCACTAGCACACCAAACAAGAACTTGAACCTACCTTCTGATCTGAAGGAAGGAAGACGACCTGTGAGGAGAGAAGCGTGAGTCCAGAGGAGTGGTACTGAAAGAAGTCTGCATGTAGTCTCCTATCATCCATCAAGCAGACCAATCAAAGAACCCAACCTGCCCCTCTTCGATACACCCAAAAACTATCCCCACGCCAAGAAAAACCAGACCAGAAAAGGGGTTTATGCTGATCTTAACAAAACTCTCCGAGAGAAACCCGCAAAATAAACAGGCTTCAGATTCAACTCTACCAAACAAAAAAAATAAAATAAAACAAATTTTAAAATTTTAAAAATTAGTACCAAACTTTCCTGCCCTCCTGAATACCCTGCAAATTACCACTATGACAAGCAGAATCAAACCAGAAAACGAAAGGGCAGGATGATATTCAAAAAAGGGTGTCAGAAAATTGGGAGAGAAAACAAAAGAGGGAGTGAAGGAGGAGATGGGGGTTAAGAGAATGAGAAGGCAGCTATGGAAAATCTTAACTTCTTCTCTTTACCCTTGTAGTGAGAGAGAGAGCATTGGGGGCTGGGGAAAGGGACAAGGAGAGAG